>PVIH01003338.1:0-163049 GCA_004025045.1 Sigmodon hispidus | reverse complement strand
GGGCCCAGGGGACACCAGTGGGGGCTGCCGCTGCCGGGTCAATAGGATTCCTTGCCATCCCAGCTGTCAGAACTGCCACTGAGTGGAAGATGGTGGCCCTCAATATTGACCCAGACCCACATGTGTAACAGCTAACAGCAGAACTAGGCCAGGGCTTTTAGCTGTGGTTTAGCCACTGTACCTTTCAGCTTGGCCAGGGAAAAAGCCCTGAGCTGTGCTGCCGGCCTGCTTACTGTGTTACAAGAGGTCCAGCTGAGCACTCTCACTGCCTGAGATGCCCCATGGGGGTTGCTGACCAGACCTTATGGCCCTGAGCTAGACACCCTGTCCTTACTAGCTACCAGCCTTAAACACAGCCCTGGCCTAAGGCTTGGCTGGCTAGTGCTCTGAGCCTCCCAGTGACTGTTTTCCCTCAGCATGCTCCCTGAAGACCCACAGCCTCACCCTTTGCCTTGCTGGCTTTCTGGACACTTTTGCTGCTGTTGCTGTTGAAGGCCTGTCACCTTAGGGCTGCTGTGAACCCAAGCAGGTAGATTGCTAGGTCAGAAAACAGCCCATGGGGTCCAGCTCTACAGCTCCCTTTGAATAAGTAAAGTGAAATTGTTTTCCAAATAAGAGTGGTGTGTTGTGCTTAGGGAGCAAACATCCTAGGTTGAATGTCATATGGGCAGTGTGGTAAGCTCTAGAGATCTCATGTCCCTGGAGGTTGGAGGACTCAAGCTGGCTCAGCTCTGGCACTACCATGCCTGTCATGCATTGCTAGAGCCAATATTATCCCAGACTGGTGGAATTTACAGAAAAGGGCTTGAAGGCTGGAGGGGTACTAGGGAGGGAGGGCACGGCAACAGCTAGAGACTGGGAGGAAATAAAGTTTATATACACACACACACACACACATATATATATAATATATATATATAAAACAAGAACACCAAAACACTTGCTAAAATTCCCTTACAAAGGAATTGAAGGAAGGATGGAAGTCTGGAGTCTCAACCTTGATTTTGGGTCAGTCTTCTGCTCATCTCTGCTAGAGTATGTCAATCACATGAGTGTCTGCCCACCTAACCTAACCTATTCCCCAAAAGGCCCTTGTCCTAACATGTCCTAAACAAGGCTTTGAAGACAGGTCCCTCCCAGATGAGAGCACCGTCCAGAAATAGGAGGCTGCACCTTATAGAAGTCATCACAGAGGAGATGGCACTGACCCCTTCTCATGTCAGTACCCAAAAAATGAAGTCACTGGACCTTTGTTTCATGTGCTGATTAAACTGCTTCTCCTGTCTCTTAAGTTACGTCTCAAGATAGGCAAGTGTCCAGCCTAGTCCTTTCCGGCTGCTAGAGCAAGGATTTTTGCCCTAAACTGATTATACCTGTATGTGAAACAAAACTGGAAAAGTTGTATGCCGACAGCCAAGGCTGACTGGTCTACAGACTACAGGCCCAGACCCCAGCTAGATCCAGGGTTTCAGAAGTTGGTGAGTACCTGAGACTGGATCCATTTCTAGGCAAGCAGTAGAGGTACAAGTGATTAGGAACCACATAAGGGTGTTTATTTCATACAGGACTCTGTACAAAACATCTACATATATCTTTACAGAATAAGTAAATACCTGAAGGTAAATTGACAATGCTTTCTTCTCAGTAGCAGGGGAGTCCTGGTATGGGCACACACCACTCTCTTCAGTTCAGCACAAGCCAGTGCCACCTGCTTGTTTGGATGCAGAATTGTGGCTTGGACCCTGGGCCCATGCCCCTCCCCTCAGCCAGCACACTTCCTTCAGCTCTTCGAGTATGCTAGAGGCACAGATGACAAGCTCCCGTGGTAGACTGACAGTATCTGTCACCCTATCACTCTGGATCCTGGAAAAGTCTCCTTTGTCCTGAATCCCTGTGAATCACTCACCCCAGGCAGGGCTCCTGTGTGGAGAATGACTTACCACCCCAGCTTGATTTGGTTAAAGTGCTTTGTGTAACTCAGCCTGGACACCTCCTATGTGCTCTGGCTTGTGTCTCCCCAGCACACAGAGCAACCCACTGCATACAGTGGGCACAGGGGACACACTGGGTCTGGACATGGTAGGACTAGAGAGTGTCCAGAAAAGATCAGGAAAACAGAAGCATGTAGATGCTTCCCACTACACACTCTTTAAAGCAGCAAAAGGCACTTTTGTTTTCAAGCCAGAGTTTCTATAAAACAAACTGGCTTCGATTTTAACAAAGCCATGCTAGGAAGACCGAGAGATCCCATGGATCCCATGTACCCCTCCTGGAGGAGCCCAGGGATAAGTGGGGCTGGTAGTATGGGGTTCCTGCCAAAACCTGTCTACATGCTGCAAGTTTCCAAGGACATTCCCAGCCTGAGACCAGCAGCTGAGGAATCAATACATGGACAGGCCAAGGTGTTGATTAGTGGAAAATAAGGAAAGTGAGACAGGAAGTGACATTGTGGGGCATGGGACTGTTCAAAAAGCAACTTTGGCTAAACTGAGCAGGGAACATATCTCAGGTGCAATCCTGTCATCCCAGATAATCGGGAGCTGAGGCAGGAGGATCAAAAGTGGAAGGCCAGCCTGGGTAACTTAGGTAGACCCTGTCTCAAAAATTAGAACTACTAAAAAGTCTGGTGCTACTCAGTGGTAGAATACTTGCCTCACATGTACAAAAGGCCCTGGGTTCCATTCCCCCGCAAAAAAGGAAAAAAATAAACATTAGCCTAGTACAAGCTTCTCAGTCTCTCCCACGAAGGAACCATGAGAAGCTAGAGCAATGGTTCTCAAGTTAGAAGCACTTGTGTGAGCTTTACAAAGGACCGGCATTCAGCTCCCAGCACCCACACCAAGCTCCAGGAAATCTGAAGCCTGTTTCTGGCCTCTGTGGCACCTGCACACACACATAAGCATTTTTTAAAGGGAGAATACTTTCTATGGTAGGTGTAGAATATAATCATAAAAATAGTATTAAAAATGTTTTTATAGGTAATGTCATGTGGCTTGTGGAGAAAGAATAGGGAGATACAGGCAACACCATCCAGGGGAGTGCCATTTCCTCTGCATGTGATCTCTAGGCTGAAATCATAAATTTAACTAGAACTCAGCTCATGTCTGTCTCTGACTCTGACCAGCTGGCTCCTAGGCTAGAGTTCTCTCCCCTAGTTTCACGCCAAGGCTGGACTTTGTCTGCAGTCCCTGCCTGCTTTGTCTAGGATACACAGAACGTGGTGCTGTAAGGAGGACGTCTTCTGGGCCCAGCTTTCTTCTAGGCAGTGAGTTGGGCAGCCAGTGCTTCGGAGTCACTTCCAACAGGTGAGGAGCAAAGAGCACGCAGGTCCACTAAGCCCAGTGTCAGGCAGCTCTGCCACTAGCCACCAAAGCCAAAAGTCAAGCTGCCAAGGGTGGCAGAAGAGAACACCCTGACAGAAACCTTTAATTACAGCAATTCACCCTCTTGCACCTATCTTGAATGGGGAGAGCTTGATGCACTGGGTGAGGAGATGGCTCCTGGGCTGAGTTTATGGGAACAGCTGCAGCTGGAACTTAGGGGCCCACTCCAGGGCACTCTTCACTACTGCTAGTGCCGCTGCTCCAAGTGCCACTGTTAGCCCCATCACTGCCAGCTTCACAAAGCGGTTGGTCCTTGGTTTGGTCAGGACACCTTTTGTTCGCGCCTCAGGCCGCAGAAGTCCCCGAAACCTCTGCCGGAGCACCATGTCTGGCCTCTGCTGGGCTGATGCCAGCTCAAAGTCTTTGAAAGTAGAGGCTGCCGTCCTGTGGGTGTGAGCAGAAGGTGGCAGAGAGGGGTAGAAGACACTGAGAGAGCTGCTGCAGAGAGGCTACTGCTTAGCAAACTCTTCTGGACAAAGACCCATCTGGCCTGTAGTGCAGAATCTGCCACAGTGCACATCTCTGCAACATCTGAACCCCACACCCTGCAGACAAGTCAGCCCTCCCTCCGCTGGCCTCCACCTCACCTTTCAGCCTCCTGCTGTGCAGCCGCCTCCCTTGCAAGTTCAGAAGGCGGAAACTGAACAAAGAGGTCTCCTGCTCTGCTGATGAGTGTCTCATAGGGCAGGTCCTGAGGGATCTGGGACAACAGGTGGTGGACAGAGGCCATGTCACAGTCACAGTCCAGGACTTCCTGCTCCCGGTACAGCACAATCTGCCAAAGGCAGGCTTCATATCAGACACCAGAGGCACAGGACCTAGGTACTTGTCTTCTTTTCACACAGACCTAAGTCTTAGTAACAGACAGTGCCCAGCCCAAGGGTTTGGGAAACGCTGTATCCCACTCCACCTATAATGTGAAAGACTAACCAATTTTAGCAGGTCCTCCCAGAACACCTGTCTGCTCTAGTGTCATCCTAAGTCTTGAAACAAAGTGACATTCTTTTAGAAAGACGAAAAGGGGCTACAGGAGACTCTGAGGAGCCTCAGAACAGCCTGACAGTCACTTGCTTCTTTAGGCATTCTCTGACGGGAGTGCTCATGTTCAAAGCTGCTGAAGGCCACTTTCCATTCCACTCAGCCCTCTTGGGACGGAGACCCATACTCAGTGGCAGGCAGACTGAACGGTCACCTGTATCCACTATGATGTCCACTAGCTAAATAGTTCCAGGAGGTGTCAGCAGGGTCACTGGCACAGTAAGTACTCTGGTGCTTTGAAGGGTCAGAAGTTCCTAAGTTCATAACTAACATTTCCTAGCACTTCTCAAACTGGGGAATGAACTACCAGCAGGGGAACTACTGTCCAATGGGTAACAGTGAACCTAGTCACTGGCTCCAGGGTGTACCTACCACAGCTGCAAAGTAAATGGGCATGAGTGGGTGGCAGGCCAGGAAGAAGTCATATAACCGCACGACATGCCTGAAGTCGGACAGGACATGCCCAAACCAGGTGATAAGCCAGCTGAGGGCAAAGATGGTCCCCACCTCAGCACTAGAAGCAAAAGAAATCCAGATGTTAGGTGCCCTGTCAGTTCATCTCCTCCCTTTCTCTGAGCTCTTTGTTCTCAAGAGCTGATGAGGAAGAAGTATATAGAAAATATACTTCTTAAAAAAAATGCCACTTAGGAACTCAGCACACCCTCTTCTCTCTCTATATATAATACCTATTATAAATTAGAAATTTTTGTTGGTTTTTTTTTTTTTTGAGACAGGGTTTCTCTGTGTAGCCCTGGCTATCCTGGAACTAGCTCTATAGACCAGGCTGGCCTCAGTCTCAAGAGATCCACCTGTGTGTCACAACTCACTCCTACCCATGCTAGGATTAAAGGTATTCACACTGCACTAGCATCTTCTTAAAAAACACAACATCCAGATGTGAGAGATGGTCCAATGGTTAAAAATCACTGGCTGCTCTTCCAGAGGACCCAGTTCAATTCCCAGCACCCACATGGCAGCTCACGACTGTCTGTAACTCCAGTTCCAAGAGGTCTAACACTCTCACACAGACATGAATGCAGACAACACACTAACACACACAAAATAAAATTAAATAAAATCTTAAAAAAAAAAGAAAACAACCTACAAAAATCTTAATTATATAACACAGTGGCACATGCCTTTAATTCCAGCACTAAGGGGTGGGGAGGAAAGAGGCAGGCAGATCTCTGAGTTTGGAGCCAGCCTGGTCTACAGAGGGAGTTCCAAGAGAGCCAGGGCTTTACAGAGAAACCCTGTCTCGAAAAACAACAACAAACAAAGGGGTAGGAGCTCATTGGCAGAGTGCTTGTCTAGCATGCAGAAGGTCCTGGGTTCAATCCTCAGCACCAGAAAAACAGACAGCACATGACAGTGATATTCAAGTGTCCTAGCTGCCTCACCTCCATGGGTGTTCTTCCAACGTACAACAAACCTCCACCTCAGAATAAAGAGCAGCTGCTCTCAGAGACCTGTGGCTTCCTGCTGACACAGGTATATATTCTCAGGCTTAAAAAAATCCAACTGTCAGTGGGACATGGTAGCATACAGGAGTTCAAGTTCAAGGCTAGCCTGATCTACACAGTGAGTTCTAGGAGCCATAGCTAAACAGTGAGACACGTTAAGCAGCTCAGAACTGTTCCCTCAGAACCATCTGTGATTCCAGTCCCAGGAGATCCAGTGTCTCTCTCTAGCCTCCTTGAGCATCAGGCACAGGGGCAACACACTCATATATGTACAGGCGAAGCACATGAATACATTAAAGTAAATCTTTTTTTTTTTTAATATTTTTTTTTTAATTTTATGTGAATTGGTGTTTTGCCTGCATGTATAACTGTGTAAGGGTGTCAGATCTTGGAATTACAGACAGTTGTTAGCTGCCATGTGGATGCTGGGAATCAAACTTAGAACCTCTGAAAGAACAGTCAGTGCTCTTAACAGCTGAGCCATCTCTCCAGCCCCCTCTTTCTTTCTTTCTTTTTTTCTTTTTTCTTTTTTTAAAAAAATACAGGTTTTCTGTGTCTCAGATTGGCTTCAAACTCATTACATAGCTAAGGCTGGCCTAGAATTCTTTGTATTATTTTTTAAACATGTATTTTTACCACTAGACAAGGTAGCACATAATTTAATCCCAGCATTTAGGAAGCAGAGGATCATTATATGAGTCCAGGCCAACCTAGTCTACATATTGAGGTCCAGGATGGCCAAGACTACATAATAAGGCCCTGTCTCAAGAAATAAAACCAAAGCCAGGTGGTAGTGGTGCACGTCTTTACTCCCAGCACTCAGAGGCAGGTGGATGGATCTCTGTGGGTTTGAGGCCAGCCTGGTCTATGGAGCTAGTTTTAGGACAGCCCAGGCTACACAATAAAACCCTACCTCAAAAAAACAAACAATAAATAAAAATACTTAGTAAAAATAAGTTTACCTTTTATGTGTTTGTATGTGCTTATGCTACTATGTAAGATGTACCTATGGAAGCCAGAAGAAGCTGTGGATTCGCTGGAGCTGGAGCTACGGGCAGTTATGAGCAACCTAATAGTGTAGGAGTAGCAAGGGCTCTTAACCACTGAGCTGTCACGTCTCTTTAGTCCCTGGCCTTGAACTCTTTGATCCTCCTGTCCTCTAGCTTTCTTTTTTCTTTTTCCATTTACTAATTTACTTACTTATTTTGGATATTTATTTATCTTCTAGCTTTCTATTGTCCCCTATGGCATGGGCACCATGTGCAGCTTTTGCCTTACTCTTCTATGACCTACCAGATGCAAGCTCCTCAAGTCATGAGCTGTCACCTCTACATGCCCTAAAAAGCACAATATCCAGTAAGTTCTCCAAGACCGTGGACACGCCTGAATTGTTCAGACATCTAATGGACAGAAAGAAGCCTGAAGAATTTAACACTAACCATTAATATGTTGATTCAGTTTAGCTAGATCTGTGAAGAAACAAAAAGCCAAAGAGCATGGTGCCGGGCTGCCACGTGTCTTGGATATACACAAATATAGACTCACTTCTGCATGAAGTCATGGAGTTCTGGGTTCACTTGGTCAATGATGGGCATCAGATAGTTCAGAATGTGCTTGGTGTTGTCCATTGTGGGATCCATAAAATCCCTATGGGAAGATAATTCAGTTAATGCACTTGGTTAGGTCCAACATTCAGGTTAGGGCTGGTAAGTGGAGTGAGCTCAAACTATTCAGACATCTGACTATCTTGAGACCACTGGGGGAGTGACACCCATCCTGGCACAAAACCAGATGCACAAGTACCTGAGGTGATGGGTAGACAATTTTTCTACCAAGGATGTTGCCAGCTTCTCACCCACCACCAGCAGAAACGTAACCACTATGTCATGGTAGCCCTGGTAGTAGTGGAGCTGAGGGTTGCGATCCAAGATGAGGAGGATGATGTCAATTAGTTCTTCTTGAAGCCCCTCTCTCTGCTCATCTGGCATGCCTGGGGAGAAGAGATGCACCTGGATTAGCAAGGAGCCTAGTGACCAGAGATTAGGCCAGCAATAATGATCAGAAAAAGTGTCCAGTAAAAGACAATGAATTACAAACAAGTTAGCAATCCCTTAAAACATCTACATATTGCTGAGAGCACCTGACACAGGAAAAGCCACAAAGTAGGGGCCTCTAGGAAAATTATCTAACTAAAACCTTACAAACAGCATGGTCAGTTATGGGGATTGGCACAAGCTGCACATGCTTCCAAGATGCCATGCTGCCACAGCTCTGCACTTCAGTGGATCTCCTGCCGCCAGTATCACAGACATGACCCTGAACTTTATGGGGAAACATCAAACAAATCAAAATAAGCAAAAAGTGCCAGAGTAACTGGCCTGCCGTGCACACAAAGGAACTGCTGACATTAAGGAGGCTCAAAAGAGGACTCAGGCAGCAAATCCATGAACCTGTACTTTCTTTTGAGATAAAAACAAATGGTGAAAGATGAACTATTCTGTGGCTTAGATATTTTGGACAAAAGGGAACCGTGATGGTGGTTTATCCTTAAATAGTTCAGAAACAAAATTCCATGTGTATGTATTTAAAAAAAAAAAAGAAACAGGCAATTAAAGTGGTAATATGTGAATCTATAAGGAGATCAGCAGAAAAGTATCCAGAGACTTCTTTGCCCTACTTCTTAAACTGAAACTATGTAAGGGATTATATGAAAATTAAAGCTATTGTAATCTTCTCTAAGTCAAAGCCAATATTCTAAGATGGTCTCAATTTCTAGCTGTGGAAGCAGGGGTACCAGATCAAGACACCTCTAGAGTACAGGGCCAGTAAGCCACAACAGTGTGGTTCTTTGGTTCATTTGTTTTGATAAAGAATTATGAACCTGTTGTTCCTATAGTCAGAGCTCAAAGGGCATAAGACCATGCTCTGCCCACGTACCAAGATCAAGAAACCCAAAGTTGAAAAGGCTGGAGAGTTCAAACTCTGCATCTACAAGGCACCCCTAAATCTAAAAGTGACTTTGAACCTCAAGGCTCTGTAAGGAAGTTAAAAACTACAGCACCGAAGAAACCAAAGCTGTTGGTGGCTGGAAGGCTATCATAATCTGTTCCAATTCCTCTACTAAAAATTGATCTAGAAGGGGGCTGGAGAAATGGCTCAGCGGTTAAGAGCACTGGCTGTTCTTCCAGAGGACCCAGGTTCAATTTCCAGTACCTAGATGACAGCTGACAACTGTCTGTAACTCCAGTTCCAAGGGGTCAAAAACCTCACACAAATGCATTTAAAATTAAATTAAATTATTTTTTAAAAAGTTGATGCAGAAACCCCAACTCTCTCTATTGTATGAACTGAAGAAAATGGTCATTGAGAAGCGGCAGGCAATCTTTGCTGCTTAGCAGAGTCCTGCCTTAGCCAGTTTGAAAAACCACATGAACAGCAAATGAAAGCACCCAGGAGCTGCACCCTGAGTGATGTGTACATGTGGCCCTGTGGAAAACTGACAGGAGATAGTGGGTGGCCTGCCACAAGGTTTCCACAAAAATGACGCACAGCGGGTCAGTGTAAACTGGAAGGCTGATCTGCCTGCTGTCTGTGAGAGCCCATGGGCAAAGATGTTAATTTTGAGTTCCAAGAATGAATTGTAAATAAAAATAACTGAGGTAATCACTTAGGGGAGGTGGAGGATATCAAGCTTGATCTCATGAAATATTTTAGAAGAATGTCTCCAAGCATAGCCTTTTTATGCTCTTAGCTTAGCTTTTAATTAAAAGCAGAATTTGTGAGAAAACAGCAGGGTAAGGGCCCACATTAGAGAAAAGGCCACTCCTTGCCCATATTAACTTCATAAAAGAGGTCCACTGCAAAGAGAAGTGAGAACAAACAAGAGCAAGAACTGAGTGATTGCACAGAGTAGTGTGAGCAAGAGCTGTAGCCTGACTCAATTTCTGCTTTATGATTGGCCAGGCTAGTCCAGGACATGAGTGGAGAGGGCTTACAGTGCCGAGGAGGATCCAGTGTGCAGAAGATGCACAGACTAGTGACATAAACGCGGTGAGTAAAGAGTGCGGAGGAACAGGGAGACGCCTGCCCTGCATCACCTCAACTGGACCAGCAGGGGAGGAGAAGGGCCTGGGTCATGGGATGTGCTCTATCGTAACCACACTGACTGACTGACCACCAGCCTGTGGGAACCTCACGAGCCTCTCAGGAAGAAAAGATCCAAGTAGGGCAAGAAGGCCTGTAAAACACGTGTCCCAACCAGAGCTTGCTTCAGCTAAGTGTGGCAAGAGAGTTAGACGCCCATATCTCTTCAAAAGTCAAAGTAAAGTTATATGGGAAGAAAGCTAGATTATACAGATGAGGTTTACTTCCCAGTTCCCTCCATTATAAAAATAGAAAGTATAAACATTTTCTTGTCCTGAAAAGCAAGAGGCAATTTCAGGAACATACTCTATGAGTATGCAGGGAAAGGCTCCCGCTGTCACAGGGGACCCATATGTAACAACACTCAGCAAATGAAGATATTAATAGTTCCCATTATGGTACAATTCCAAACTGACCCGTTCTCCAAAGCCAGACCTCTTGCCTTGCCAATCCCTACAAAGCTCCTCCAGGGTGCAAGGGCAGACAGGATGGAGAGCTGCTTCTCTTATTTGCCACCTCTGGGTCACACAGTGACAGCACTCACTGGAGTGCCTGAGAGCAGGACTCTCTGGTTGCTGGAAAGAAAACAACCCAACCTTGGCAAGCATCAACAAAACAAGGTAAATGCAAAGGGACAGAAGGCCTCACTCTAGATGTGACAAGTTGGGACATCTGCTCACCAGGAGGGAAGCGCCGAAGAGACCTCCTGACATCCAGCAGCACTTGCTGGTAATCCTTGCTCATGTGTCGAAGATCCTTACCTATCAGAGAAAGAGCAACATGGTATTACTGCAAAGAGGTCTGAGAATCCACATAAGGGGTAAATTCTTCTGGGGCTTTTGGTATAGTTCAGTGGTAGAGAGCTAACCTGACAAACTCGATGCCTCAGAATTTAGACCTAGCACCACAAAGCAAGCAGACAGTAACAGATACTTTCTAAAATGATAGTTGACACAGAGCAGCATTTTCCTCAAGGGGACAAAACTTTTTGAAGCCAACCTAGGCTACCCACTAAGCAGAGGGGGCTGGGAACAGTTGATGGTGCAATGCTTGCCTAGCACATGCAAGGCCCTGGATTCATGCTCACGGCCACTAAAACCAAAATAACAGGAAAGACACATTTGACAGGTAATCTCTAGTTTAGTTCTAAACCTAGCTGTTTCATGTAAGTCTGATGAGCACAGAGGAGCAAAGAGATTGCCCTGAGAAATATGAGAATGGATGGGAGGGGGCTACTGTAAACTGCCACTGTCCTTACAAGGATCTGCCTACATCTGTAAAGTGAGACTGTCACTGTGAGAATTGACTAGAATTATGGGTGTGGGACGGTATGTGCTTAGCATACAAGCACTGTAACTCTACATACAGGGTCTCAACATACGGACATGGAAGTGGCTCTGGAGTAAAACTGCACTGAACAATAACAAACAACTGAATATTAAAGCAACACACTGCATCTTAAAATTGTGTGTGTGTGCACGCGTGCGCGCATGTGTGTGCATTTTTTTAGTGGATTTAGTTTTGGCTGGATAGTGGTGGCATATGCCTTTAATCCTAACACTCAGGTGACAGAGGCAGGTAGATCTCTGCTGTGGGATATTGCTCTTGTACACTGTAAATATTTGTCACTCCTATTGGCTTAATAAAATGCTGATTTGTCAAGTAGTTAGACAGGAAGGGGCACGGTTAGCAGACTAAGAGAATTCTGGGAAGCAGAAGAGAACATGAAAGTTGCAGCTGGATGCAGAAAAAAAATATGAGAATGCTGCACTGAGCAAAAGATATCAAGCCATGTGGCTAAACATAAATAAAAATATGGATTGACTTAAGTATAAGAGCTAGCAAGTAATAAGCCTGAGCCATAGGCCAAAGAGCTTGTAATTAATATAAGCTTCTGTGTGTTTCTCTGGGACTATGGGTCTGGACCTCAGGGATAGGCTAGGGCAGAAATAACTTTTTTTCTTACTAAGAAACTTCTTACTATAGTCCTCTGTAAGTCTGGGATCAGCTTGGTCTACAGAGTGCATTCTAGGATAGTCAAGACTACACAATGAAATCCTGTCTCACAAAACAAAACAAACAAAAAAGGATTTATTTTTACTTCAAGTGTATGAGTATTTTGCTTGTACGTATGTCTGTGCACTGCATATATGCAATACCCAAGAAAGCCAGAAGGAGGTGTCAGATCCCCCTGAAACTGGAGTTAAAGACTGTTGGCTGCCATGTGAGTGTTGAGAATCAAACCTGAATCATCTAGAAGAGCAGCCAGTGCTCTTAATCATTGGCCATCTCACCAGCCATGACCTTGAACTCTTTTCTTCTACCCAAGACAGGGTTTGTGTAGCCCTAGCTGTCCTAGAACTCACAGAGCTCACTTTTCTCTATCTCCTGGGTGCTGGAATTCAAGGTGTGACTTTAAACTCTTGATTCCCCTGATGCTCCCACCCAGTACTGGGATAACAGGCATGTGCCACCACAACTAGTTTTATGCAATACTAGGATTGAACTCTGTGCATGCTAGGCAAATGATCTCATTGACTGACTAAAGAGATGCTTTACAACTATAAACATGTATTTCCGTCATCCTAATCCAAGTGCTGTGTAAAGTGTCGGTTTTCCTTACAATCCACACAGAAAGCTATCAGAGGAGCCTGTGCAAGACTCATATACTCCCACATCTCACACACACACACACACACACACACACACACACACACACACACACACACACACACACACCTTAAAATCAGACCGGGTGTGGGGTGGTGGGGAGGGGGTGCGCGCCTGGAGAGAGGGCTCAGTGGTTGGGAGCACTAACTGGTCTTCCAGAAGACCTGAGTTTGATTCCCAGAATCCACATGGCAGCTAACAACTGTCTGTAATTCCAAGATCTGACACTCTTACACAGTTATACATGCAGGCAAAACACCAATTTACATAAAACATAAAAAAATATTTAAAAAAATCAGACAGGGGCAATTTAGAGTGACAATTCAGGACAAAGCAATTGACCATTCTTCTAACAAAAACCCCATTGCTCCCAGGTGGCCAGTTTCAGACATCTGTATTATCTGTAACAAGTGGTACCCAGCATCTACTAGGCACCACACCATGTACATGTGTCATTTTAATCATGACCAGTATGTAGCACACACCAGGGGCACCAAGATTTGCCAAATAAAGGAGAAAAGTCCCTGCACACTCAGTTCACAGAGGAGGCAGGGTGGGCACTGGCTGTGGCACTTGCTCTCAAGTATTTTCTCAGGATTCCCTTCACTGCATGGCTTACAAATTAGTTAAGCAACAGCTTCTAGCAGAATTATAGAATTCTGTAACCCCAAGGATTCTTTGCATTTCTATAGTGCCCTGCGAGGCCAAAGGACACATCAATTTCGTCAAACTAGAGTTACAGGTAGTTGTGAGTCACCTTATGTGTGCTAGACACTGAACCCAGGATCTCTGCACAAGCAACAAGTGTTCTTAACCTGAGCCGCCTTCCCAGCCCCTAAGATAGGCATTTTTAATAGACTCCTCTAGCTAGACAATATTTTCATTGCTAGTTCAAACTCCCCACCTCAGGCTTTTGCTGCCTTACTTGACACAAGCGGTGGCTCACTGGTGTTGACATTGAGGAGCTTGGGCCACACTTGGCACCTGATCTCATCAGTCAGGAGCCCTCCCTCACTGATAGCCATTCGTCGGAGCGCGGCCACATCGGTGGGATCACTGTTCAGGGCCTGCTGTATCTCTGCCACCTTCTTTTTCCTTTTGGCATTAAAATCTGGGGAAACAAACAGATAAACAATGTGCATGCACAGGATGAAGCACACACTTAGCATGTGCAGTTTTCTGCTTTAGAGTCTCATCTCCTAACTTGGTTTGAAGTAAAGCAAGTACCTTCTCTTAGATGACTCTGACCTTCATGCTTGCTTCTTACACATACTTGTCACACAGTGTCAAAATCACTATGGCCATACCCCAAATAGTAACAAGGAGTTACAGTTTTAGAAAGTATTCAGTAATGACCAGTGTATCTAGCAGCTATTGTCAATGTTTTCCTGTTCAAACATCACAGAACACAAGTACCTCAATATAAGCGTTTTTCTTGAGCTGGAAAGTACAGTGGTAGAGACTTGCCTAGAATATTAGAGGCCATGGGTTCAACCCCTAACAGTGAAAAAAAAAATTTAACTCTACATTTTAACAAAACCATATGCAAGTCTCCAACCAAAGGCTAACAGAACTAGTAAAATACCAGAATCACAGGGAGACATTCTCGAAAGCCAAATGTCAAAGGAATGTGGGTTTCTATTATGTCTGTTGGTGGTTCAAGAGGCTGTGACATTGTATGAAAGTCAACGGTTTTCCAAAAGCCACATTCAGGACTGGAGAGATGGCTCAGCTGTTAAAAGTATGCATGCATTCCAGAGGGCCCAGCTCAGTTCCCAATGCCCACATCAGTCAGCTCACATGTACCTGCAATTCCATTTCCGGGGATCTAACATCCTCTTCTGGAGCCAGTGGAATCCCCTGAACTGGAATTAAAAATGGTTGTGAGCAGATACATGTATGCTGGGAACTGAATCCAGGCCCTCTCTGCATGAGCACTAAGTGCTCTTAAGGCCTACACAATCTTTCTAGCTAGCCCTTGTCTTTTGTTCACCATGTAGCCAATAATAACCATTAACTTCTGATCTTTCTGCCTCTGCCTCCTGAGTGCTGCAATAGGGACCTCTATTACCATGCCTGACTTTATGCAATAGACAGGGCTTCCTAGCACCCTACCAACTGACCTACATCCCAGGTACAAAGCAGCTCACACTCATATGTAGGAATCTTTTACTGATAGCCAGTTCATAATGCTGAAATATTCTTTTAGAAGCTAGATAGAATGGAGCATGCCTTTACTCCCAGCACTTAGAGGCAGACTCAGGAATACTCCAAGTTCAAAGCCAGCCTCTTTCTTCTACATAGCATGTTCAAGGCCAGCCTAGACTATAAGATCCTGTTTCAAAAAACAAAAAGGACTTTTTATCTGAGGAGGAGTGGGGTGGGGTTCAAGACAGGGTTTGAACCCTGGAAACCCTGGATGTCCTGGAACTTACTTTATAAAATAAGCTGGCCTTGAACTCACTGATCTCTGCCTGTCTGCCTCCCAAGTGCTGGGATTAAAGCTGTGCACTACCATGTCTGGTTTAAATTTTTTCTTTATTTAAGACAGGCTCTCAACCTGTATTGCAGGTTGGCGGAGAACTTGCCATGAAGACTAGGCAGGCCTGCCTTTGACTCAAAAATTAGTTTTTTAGAATCCAGGAATGAACATTTTGAGACTGCTATCTATCCTAGTTTTCCCATTTAATAATACAAAGCCTCTTGGTTTTCAAGTAGAATGTCTATTTTTATGAACAGCAGATGACACTTGTTAGATTTTATAGCTACCTGTACCTTTGAGAAAATAAAAACAAGAATTTTGACACAAAAGCACCAAATGTCACAAAGTAGTACACTGTAAATGTCAAAAAAAACCTGTATGTGGACAGTAAGGCCCGAAACAGACTACAGTAGGTCAGGCCAGCCTACACACACACACACACACACACACACACACACACACACAGAGAGAGAGAGAGAGAGAGAGAGAGAGAGAGAGAGAGAGAGAGAGAGAATATGAATGAGAACAGACACCAGGCACGAGGCGTAATGTAAGGTGGACACCACCAGAAGAGGGTAGGAGACCTCATGTGATATTTTAGATTCTAGAAGAGGTACTAAATAGATGACCTCAATAATGTCCTATTCTGAGACAGTAGTCTACAACTGTGTTCATGACAAAGGTGATATTAACACAAACTGGAATTGTTAAGAGTCCTGGTGACCTACCTGTGTGAACTATGACACAAGAGTCACATGCAAATGGAGGTCAGAAAGAAAGATAACACTGTGATTTCTGGCCTAGATAAACCTGTTCTCTTGCTAGACTGTTGTTATTGTCCCTAACAACACAAGAGAGTGACCAGTGTCTGAGATTTTCCTGCTCTAAGTCTAGCCCCTGAACATAACTTCTCTAAGTAAATTCAGACTGTTCTCTCATTCTCAAGGCTGGCCCAGGTTGGATGTTTCATTAAATGGCTCCTTTACCTAGAAATAAAAACATAGGGCTCTTCTCTCAGGAAAGCACCTCAGCCAAGTGTTTCTGAGGTAAGTCAAGCTTTGCCTCAGCTGTGCCTCCCTCCACAGCTCCCATTTACTTAGGAGGTCCATCTCTTAATGGGTCTGTACAAAGCCCTGAGGTGAAGGATGAACAATGGCTCCCTTCCTTGCAGATCCTGAGAAGCTTGTAGCAGGAGGGGACAAATTATTACATAGGGTATTTGAGAACCCTGAAGGATGACAAAAGACAGACCATTTCTAAGGTAAGGAGGAAAGGCTTTGCCAGGAATTGATTCTGAAATCCCCTGAAAAATGCCACACTGAAGAAAGAGTGTGTCAAAGGCAAAGCATTCCTGGCAGAGGAAAGAGTGTGAGCAAAGACATGTCATGTAAGCAAAACACCATGGCCCAGAAAGAGGCAAGGGAAGAGAACAGATCAAAGTTGAAAGTTACCACGGGAGGGGGGGGGGAGAGTCAAACCTAGGGGCTGTTTTTTTTTCTGCTGGGAGTCTGGGCTTTCCCTGCAGAGTTACATTCATCCTTCTGAAACACAGCTGCATGCTTTCCAAGAGGATCAAGAAGGGCAAACTATGTTTTTTGTTGTTTTTTAAATTTTTTCTTGCAGTGCTGGGGATGAACGCAGGGCCTATACACATTTCACAAGTATTCCTATCTACCATGGGAGCTATTCGGTGTGATCTCAAAGGCACAGGCTAAGCAGGAAACTGAGCAGGAACTGAATTAATTTCCAACAATGAGTGCAATACAAGCATAAGTGCCATGTAAAACTTTGACAGTAAATACCCTTGCACATCCTACACACCACAAGGAAGATCACTGCGGTGGCAATTTCAAAGTCACTTCCAAGTTTTGTTGACTTTCTAGAAGCCAAGAGTATGGAAAAGCTTGTTTCTGCCCATGCCCAGTCAGCTATTCAGCAATGTGGGATGAGAGCAGAGTTTGCCATCCCCTGGATTCCCGTGAGGTCTAGGCAAAGATACAGTCACAAGTTAACTAATTCTGGACCAAAGTACAACTTCAATACTTACTTCTCCCTGGTCTTTTCAGCTTTTTCGTTTGTTTGTTTGTTTTTTAAGAAAGGGTCTCTCTTTGTGGCTGTTCTGGAACTTGTTTTGTAGATCAGGCTGACCTTGGACCCTGAGATCAAAGGCATGCAACACCATGCCTGGCTGTTGTTTTTGAGACAGGGTGTCACTGGTCCTGGCTGTCCTGGAACTCAGAGATCTGCTTGCCTCTGCCTCCTGAGTGTTGAGATTGAAGATGCGCCCACTAAATCTGGCTAACCCTTGATTTTGACTATGTGGAACTCAGAAAGTACATGTGTAGTAGAATACATTATTTACTTAATTAGTTTCTGCTCATCTAAAAAACCTGCCCCATAGTAAGTGGCATTACTTTTTCCCACACTATTGTGTGGCTCACTGTAGAAGTCTGAACAGTTCTGTAGATTTTTCGGCTTTCCTTACAATTCTGGGTGCTTCCCTGAGGAGGACACTCAAATGTGGATGTGGAGTGCTGTCTGGTCACTTGGATACTGCCTTCCTTAACCTTAACCTCCCAGTAGGTAAGGTCGGCAGGGCCAGTGGAACAGCTCAGTGGGAAAAGGTACTTGCATACAAGCTGGAAGACCAAGCTCTACCCCCAGACCTCACCAGGTAGCAGAATAACGGACTCATAGGAGTTGTTCTCTGATCACAAGCTTAAGCTTAGAGGCAAACGAGGAAGTCATTCCTATATGTGCCACCCTACACATACTTCCCTCGGTCTACTGTGCAGCATATCATTGTACAGGAGGCAACTGGGAGAACTCAAGTGAACTAGTGACGTCTAAACTGCACAGTGAAGCCAACGGCCAGCCTATGTAAGAGAGCATCAGGTCACCACTGAACGACCAATTCACAAACATCCTATTTATCCTACAAACAGACAAGTCAGTTACCCCTTCTTTAGCCAGACAAAGATTAAAATGAATTGCTACTGTTTTATTTTAACGTGAGTTCAACTAATGTTTTCTTTATGCTTCACTTAGAGTGGTGGTGCACCATACACTTCTAAACTGATAGCTTCCAAATTCCTTTATGGAAGGACTTGGCTATCATCACCATGATGAAATAAAATCATTGTCCTAGGTCTTTTACAAAATAGTACAACTCCTATAAATAAACCTTAGATGCCTAAAAAGTAACTGATTCAACCAAAGAGAAAAAAATGATAAAGGCACTACTTTGGCCTGCTCTCCAATGATTTCTTTTCATGGCACTGGGGCTGGAGCCGAGGGCCTTGTACATGGCAGATAAATGTGTGCTAGTACTGAGCTAAACCTCTAGCCCTAACATACTTATTTTAATAAGGGCCACTGAAGCAGAAATCTTTTTCTTCTTCCTTCCTGGTACTGGAGAATGAACCATATAAGCTTCACATGCTATAGGCAAGTAACTGCCTACTGAGCAATAACCCTAGCCCTTATCTACTCTATTTTTGAGATAGGGTCACACTATGTAACTATGGCTGACCAAGAACTCTCTATGTAGATGGAACTGGCCTTAAATTCACAGAGATCTGCCAGTCTCTGCCTGTGTGCTGGAATTACAGGTATGAGCTACTAGGCCTAGGCAGTGCTAACATTTTATAGGAATATGATTCTGGTTTGTTTTGTAGTTCTGGTGAAATGTTAGTATTTTAAAATCCAATCCAACTTCTGCTTCAAAGAGTTTAAGGCTTTCTTGAGGCCAGTCTGGTCTACATAGGGAGCTCCAGGAAGTCAAGGCTACATACTGAGACCCTGTTTTCCAAATCCAACCCAACAAAAATGTTATAACTGTGCTTGGTTCCACAGTACAATACAGACAAGAAAAAAAAAAATAGCATTAACAGATGTGGCAGTGCATGCTTGTACCTAATACCATGGAGGTAGAGGGAGAAGATACAGACAAGGCTATTCTCTGCTACAAAGTAAGTTCAAGGCCAGCCTGAGATCTATGAGACCTGATCGCCAAAGAAACATTATTTCTTAAATAAATAAATAAAAGGCCGGGGCAGCTTGGGCAGTGGTAACAAACACCTTTAGTCCCAGCAGAGGCGGGCTGGTCTCTGAGCTGGAGGTCAGTCTGTGCTACAAAGTGAGTTCCAGGACAGAGTTACACAGTAAGACACTGAAAACCCACCTGCCAACAACAACAACAACAACAAAAAGGGAAGGAACATGAGCATCAAGTCTGGTATAAAACATGAACAGTGAACCATGAAAACCTTATATTTATGGTAAAAGTCCTGTTAAAAAGAAAATAAACCCAAGTGCCCCCCCCTTTTGACAGTAGTAATTCATTTCTAGAAAATATAACCAAACTAGAAGGAATTCATTAAGTACTAACATAAAGATAGACCAAAGAAGGAAGATGGTAAATTCCAGGGTAGATCACCAAGATCTTGTCTGAAAGGAACTGTAAAAGAGCAGTAGAGCTTGGGGTCCTTGGTCCAGCTTTCTTCAAAGAAATAATACTTCATGAATGGAGAAAATCAGAGCACATCAATCTGGCCGTGAGCTCCATAAAAGAGAGCTTTTATTTTAGCATTAGTAATTTGGTCGCCAGTACATTTAAAACCAATCTAAACTAAGAAAGATTCTCTAAATTCCCTTTCGATAAAGACAAGCTGGAGGGGCTCAAGTTTTGCAACCATGACACAGTCACAGCTGTACTGCAACAGGTCACACGACCCATGTCACAGGGACGCTCGCTGGCTATTATGCCATAAGGACAGATGTCACACAGATACAATGAGTGTTACAAAACTAAAGAGCCCAGGAAAGTAGATCACAACTGAGCCTCAATTGCGGCCAGTTACCAGAAAAGAAGGATGAATAACAGACACTGAGCCCAGAGAAACAAGTCGTGGAATCCAGGAGCATCATTCAAACATGTGGGTGGAAAACAGGGTCGGCTCTAACCTGCGCACCACCTGTCAGAGACCGGGAAATGGAACAGCGCTTTTGGATTAGCTCACCTGATACAAGAATTCTCACCAACAAGAAGCCACCATATGGGAAATGTATTTCAATACACGAGCATAACAAAGCCAAGATTTCACAGAAACGGTTTAGAAACAGCACTGCTTTGTACACAACAGAACACTAACATAGGTGCCCCGAGAAGGGCCAGAAAGCAGGGAGCAGGGAGGGAGTGTAAGGGGAAGCTCACGGACCGGACTTTCCGGAACTGGATAGTGGCGACTTTGTATGAGTTTGTGTGTGTGCGCGTGCAGAGGGGGATTTTAGGGTCACGAGTGCAGAGTGAAGGCCGGAGCTCCAGCAGCCGCCTAGAAGAGTCGGCTGGCTCTGCGGACGTGGCGGGCGGCGGCCGGGGCGAGGCTCGGTTCGTCCTCATCCGCCGCCGCCCCCTCAGGCCCTGGCCGCTACGCGGCCCTTGCTCGTCGCCCTCCATACCTGCTTTCCCCGCGCCGTAGTTCCAGCGGCCCGAGGAGCCGTCGCCCTGTGTGGGTCGGAGGGCCATCCCCGGGGGCCCGGGCCCTAGCCCGAGCCCCGGCTGACGGCGGAGCCTGAGGCGCGGCTCCCACCGCGAACGGAAGCCCTGTTCAGCCGGGGCAGGCTGGTCTCCGTCGGCCCGTGGCGCGCACAGCCACGCCCCCACGTGACCCACGTCTTGGTATGGGCGGGGCTGGGGTACGCGCATGCGACTTGACAGTGGAAAAAATAAAGTGCAGAAGGTGGGCTCTGAGAATTTTGTTGTGCGTGCTGGACCACATTTGTCACTTTTGCTTTTATTATCTGTTAAGTGGTTGTGAAAATAAAACACTAAATTCACGAGGCTATACACTGCCAAGCTCCATGATTATGCACAGACTTTTGTAAGCATTGCAGCTTGATGGGAAGGGATCCTGGTAATTGGGAGCCAAAGAATACCACAAAGTCACTGTAAGCATAGGATCTTGCAACCTTGCTCCAGAGAAAGGTTTCCCCAACAAAGTTGTTACAGCCCTGCTCAGGCCCCCCTGAGTGCAACAGTTCTGCTCTCCTAGGGAAAGGTTTTCCCAACAAAAGTGTTTGAGTTCTGCTCTGCTCCGGTCCCTACGCTCCGGTGAAAGAAGGTCTCATTCAAACCTTATTTAAGAGACTTATTGGAGGGAAGAATCTAGGAGGGTGGTTACCTCTATCATGGTGGAAAACAGCAGCAACAAACCAAACAGGCACAGTGCTTATATAGGGCTTCTTAGGGGCGGGGTTTTTCCAGGGTGGAGATTTTTAGGGTGGAGTTGAGAGTTTGAGACAGGCTGAATTTCAGTCAGGGATTGGTTGGTTTTGAATTGAGTTAGTCAGGGGTAGAGTATGTTTCTGTGGCTCTGGTTCTAGTGTTTCTTTCATTGCCCCCCCCCCTTTTTTTAACCTTTTGGCTCTGATTTCAGGGTCAGGGTGTGTTTCTTAGGCTGACCCATTTACCCTACACTTTCGCTTACCAAGGATTTTATTTCCGGTCATCCCTGGCTCCCAAGCTTAGCAGTCACCATGTGCAGCTCTGCCAGCTGTTCCAGCACAACACCTGAATAGCGCCACCATTCAGAGATAGTTATGGGGCACGGTTCCCTTGCTATATTGTGCAAAATACTACTGGTGAGCACCTCTTCACCTAACTGGACACACACTTAAACCCAAGCTCAGTGACACCTCCTGATAGGTCATCCCCAGAGCTTGCCTCATCTCCCTTCTCTCTTGGGAGGATGCTCCCAAGAGTCTACTTATTTGATGAGCTTCTCCTCTAGTCTCACTGTTATTTTTTTTTTTTCTTCTATAAGTATTGGCCCCTCCTGCTTCCATATCCTTCTTTCTAGCCCAGATTCCAAGATTCACACCTTTAGCCTACAAGACTTTAATTAATTGGTCTTTGGAGACAGGGTTTCTCTGGATAGCCCTGGCTGTCTTGGAATTTACTCTGTAGATCAGGCTGGCCTCAAACATAGAGATGAATCTGCCTCCACCTCCTCAAGGCATGCATGCACACCCCCCCCCATGTCTCCCAGCCCTCCTCTGCCTTCAAGACCTTTTTAAAGGGTTTCCCACAGGATTCCTAGCCAGCCAGTCTAGTCTAATTGGTGAGCTCCACGCCAAAGGAGGTGGATGTGTATTCCTGAGGTTGTTCTCTGGCTTCATGCAAATATACACACATGTAGTAAGAGGTTTCTGGCCTAGCCTTTCCAGCCTAGCCCTGAGGTTCTGAGCAGGTGTCCCACAGACACACACAGATGCTTGTATTAATTGTACGGATTGACATAGGGCCCAGGCATATAACTTGGCAACACTTTACTCTTTAAACTAACCTATGATTCTTATCTTGTTCAACCATGAGGCTCAGTACCTTTTCTCAGAGCAGCATCTCAACTTCTTTTCTCAGTGTCTGCCAGTGTCTCATTGTAGTGGTGTCTTGGTGGTGTCTCTCTGGCTTCTCTGCTCTGCTCTTCCTGTTCCAACAGTTTGCCCAGCCTGGTAGCCCCCCCTCCCCCCCAACACACACTTCCTGTTTGCCTTCAGCCAATCAGTATTTTTATTAAACCAGTAGGTGGGACAATTATTTACAATGTAACAACAAAATCCCACTACTCTCTCTCTCTCTCACACACACATAAACACACTAAGATGTTATTACTAATCTCACAAGTTATAATAACCACTTCTTTGATCCCATTAATAAACTCAATTAAAATTATGTGAACATTTGAAACATCATTTGTAAATTTAGTAATTCCTTTGCCTAGGCTGTGGCTCAGTGGCAGAGACCCGGACTGAGCTTAATGTAGTGTTCTGATGAAGAAAAAAACTTTTGTTAAGTATTCTGAATTGTCTATAAAAGCCTTTCAAGCCACACCCCCTTTTGGTTGTTGTTTCTTTGTTCCTTGTGTTTTGTGATTTTTAAATAGTATGTTTACATACAGGGTCTCCTGTGGCCAAAACTAATCTCAATTTGCTATGCTACTAAGGATGACCTTGAACTTTTGACCTTCCTGCAGCCACTTCTGGAGTGCACTATCCATTCTTTTGTGCTGAGAATCCAGCCCAGGGTTTTGTGCATGTTTAAGGAAGATCTCTACAAGCTCTAACCTCAACCTGTAATTACTGTAAATATAAAAAGCATTTAGACTGAGTCATGAAGCTTTCCCCTAACCAACAGACTATTTTTCCTACTTTAAGACACATCTCATATCTTTTCAGCAAGAAAAAAAAAATGACGTGGGACACATTTGTCTGAAGGTTGCTTTGGGAGTTGGTGAGACAGATAAATACTTAAAAAAGCACATCCTGCTCTTACAGAGAATCCAAATTCAGTTCTCTGAACCCACAAAGAGCAACTTCCAACACAACCCTCGAGCTCCAGGGGTCCAATTCCTTTTTTGTCAGCCCCAAAGGCATACACATTTACATATACTACACACAGACATATAATTCTTTTTTTCTTTTCTTTTTTGGGACAGGGTTTATCCATATAATTTCCCTGGCTGTCCTCAAATAATTTACTCTGTAGCACCACCGATGCCAGACTACATAATTTAAAGGAAAGTAAATATTAAAAAAATACAATATTTCTACTGGAGCCAAGACACTACATATTTCTAAGAACATTTTATGGTCTGGGGCCTTTCAGTTTTCAACAATTATAAAACCATGGATTAATTCTCTGGGGCTGTGCTCCAGCAATTCAGGTTCTTTGTTTCTACAAAGTGGGTTCACTCACTTTAGAGTCCTAGAATCTTTAATACACTCAATAGACACACTAATTCTCTCAGCAAATATTTGTTGTTTGCAACCATGCCAAAAGGAATACTGTAGACTCACCCATACACACACCTCTTTTGCCACAGTGATATTTTGAGGCCATTCATTTCTAAACAGGTCCCATTCCAATATTTTCTAAAGGTCCTAGAGACCATGTATCAGGTGTCCTTTTGTATTTGTTAATTTGAATTGGGAGAGATAGGTTCTGGTCAAAAGGGAATGAGATTGGTTGGTTATTTATTTAATTCTTTTATGTGTGGAGGAAAAATTCAAGGCCTTGCTCAAGCTAGGCAAGTGTTCTACCACTGAGCTCTGCTCAGGAACCTCATGAAGTCTTTTAAATGTGCTAATATAAGTTTAAGAATACACAGTTGTCACTGAAACACAAGTATAATCACTGAAACACAAGTTAACGGCATACTGGCACAAGTCTTTAATCCCAACACTTTCAAAGCATAGGCAAGTTAATTCTAGGTCAACCAGGGTCATATGGTGTAACTGTCAAGTAAGCATTTTGGAGGGTGGTGAAGAGATGGCTCAGTAGGGTTAGAGCACTTACTTGTTGCTTTTGCAGAGGACTCAATTCCCAGTATGTGGCTATAAAACTGTCTAACTCCAGTTCCAAAGGATATGATGCTTTCTTCTGGACTCCAGGTATTCATGTGGTATGCATACATACATGCAAGCAAAATATTCGTACTCAAAAAATACTTATCACATGTATTTGTTGTGTATGTGTATCTGCATGGTATTGCCATAAAGTGTGTGGAGGTCAGAGGACAACTTTTGGAAGCTAGTTCTCTCCTCCATCTCATGAGTCCTGGGAATCAAATGCAACTCAGGCTATTAGACTGAGCCATTCATTCCTCCACTTGCTTTTCTTAAATTTGGAGACAAGTTGGCCTTGAAGTAGCTGCTGATGGAAGCTAACTTTGAACTTACGATCCTTCTGAGTACTGGAATTACAAGCATTGCTACCATGCCCTGTTAAGAGGTACTAGGATTTAAAACGCAAGACTTCATGCATGCTAGCAAGTATTGTAGCAACTGAGCTACATCTCTAGCCCTAGAATCAAACAAAACTTAAGAATCTGAAGTATTACATTTATCTAGGTTCTATAAAGCAAAGATATTAACACTCAAGAGCTGGAGATATAGCTAAGTGCTCAAGTATACCAAGGCCCTAGATTTGATTATCCCCATTGTATGTGTGTGTGTGTATATATATAATATGTATACATACATACACTAACACTGAAAGTTCAGCCCAAAGATAAAAGATACTTTGTACTTCAGAGAACTAAGTCATCCCACCTGGAAATTCAGAGAATGAGGTCATCCCACTTAGGAATAACCTGCTCAAAGAATTTGGGTCATAGTATTTATGACTGCTGGTAAGTGAGCAAGCAGATTCTGGATTCTTGCCTTCATTGGTGATCTGTGATTCCTCTCCCCTAGCACCGTAACTGGAGGGTCAAACTTTGTGGGCATTCTGAAGTTAAAGCCAGTTCTCCACCACTGTAATACAAGGAAATGTCTGGCTCGGCTCTCATAACAAAGGAAAAGATGGTCGAGTGCAAGGACAGAGTAGCTGCTCACAGTGACTAACAACTGTCACATAGCTATTTCCTCCAAAGTGGAACACTCCCTCATGGAGAGAATTCTTAAGGGCAGTTCAATAAATAAAAGCACTTGCCATCATGTACTAAATTAGGAAACAAATATATCTCAGCAACTTAAACATGATATGCCTAGTAATACCTATTTATAAACTTTTTCTCTTTAAAGTTTTCTGGTTTTATAATTTACGTGTATTTGCCTGCACATATGTTTATGTGCACCACATGTGTACAGGAACCCTTGAAGGCCAGAAGATGGTCTCTGATGCCATGGAACTGGAGGTTGTGAGTTGACACATGGGGGTTGGTTTTGGGAACCAACATGGTCTTCTGTAGGAGTAGTTAACGTTCTTCACCACCAAGCCATCTTTCCAAGTCCTAGTATGTGTTTTACCTACCTCTGCTTCCCAAGCTCTGGAAATGAAGAGATGTGCCACCATGTCTGGCCTGTTACTGTGTATAGTTGTGGGCACATGCGATAATAGAAGTCAGATAGTGTGTAAAGTCTGTTCTCTCCCTTCATATGGACCTGGGGGATTAAACTCTGGATACCAGACTTGCACAACATGCATTGTACAGGGTAGACTGCCTAAATGCCCTTTTTTATTTTTAATACTTAAGACTCTACTTATTTGTGGGTATGCATATCAAACAGTGGGTGAAGATTTCTTTCTACCTTGAGCCCTAGGGATAGAGTCAATTTTGGCAACAAGTGTGTCTTTACCTGCTTAGTCATCTTACCAGTCTCCAGGAAAATCTTATGTGTCCTGGTAGTTATGAATGGAGGTGATGATGGTTTGTTTACAAGCAAGGAGTTACATTCCTACCCTGTCTCTACACCTTTGATCTTGCATGTTGCTATTTGTTAATCCTTCTGTGTCACATTATCCTTTAATACACGGTTTACTAGCTCCAGCATGTGACATGGGAGTCTAATGGTACAAGACTGCTTTTTGGGAAGTGTACCACATAGCTATTGTCTAAAAACTGTTAGTGAAAGTTAGATATCTCATGTAGAACAGAAACTCAAAAGGGTTTTCAGGTACGGCATTAGGCATGCCTTTCCTTGTGATAAGCTTTAGTGCAGTTTAGTTGGGCCATGTCAATTTATTGTTGGAGTTAAACCCCATGCACAAGTTTCAAAATTCTTCTAATACTGTTGACTGGGAGTGCAGTGATTTTTTTCTTACTGGACTTCTGTTGGTATCTTCCTCAGTACCTTTCTATGCACTTGTTCTTCTCGGTATTGCTATTAGTATATATCATTCAATGCTCATTTGCTTAGCACTGGTAAGGTCTAGAGCACTGTTCTGAGGCCACCTCAGTCTTCTTCAGGAACCGTGTCCTTGGGACTTGAGGTGTGGCTTCCTTAGTGTTCCTGCTGCCTTTCTGTAGCTGGAGTTCTAGATCCAGTAAGCATTTCTGTCCCTACTGAGGGTGGTTTTGTTTTCTTCCAGTTAAGTGAGTACCTGGTATTCTACCTTCCTATTTGGGGCTTTTGTGTGGTATGGGACAAAAAACAGTGACCTCTCTCAGTAGCTGCTGTTCCCTTTTAAGAGACTTTTTTAAAAAAGATTTACTTATTATGTATACAGTGTTCTGCCTGCATGTGTCCCTATAGGCCAGAAGAGGGCACTAAATCTCATTACAGGCACTAGATCTCATTATGGGCCACCATGCGGGTGCTGGGAATTGAACTCAAGATCTCTGGAAGAGCAGTCAGTGCTCTTAACTGCTGAATTATCTATCTCTCAAACCCACTAGTAGACTTTTAAAGAGACATTCTGGTTTTGGTGTAGTTGTAGTGAAAACATCAATAGAGGGGTATAGTGCCAGGGCCCATCTTTCATCTGTATTCACACTAGCTGTCAATCACTGGCTGTCCCTGCTTCTACAACATGCTTGTCTCTTTTCTGCTCTCCAGATGACTTCTGGTCATGTGCTTACCTCTCAGTCACAATTACCTAAGTCTCAGAAGAGAAAGCTGGGCACTATTTACAAGAAGTGGGAATATAATAGTAGATAGCAGAAACTGTACAATTGGGAAACTTTGATAAGCTTTGAAGCAAGAATCAAGACATGTTTCTGAATGGGTTCTCTGACTGGAAAACTTAGGACAAATCTGGAATATAGAGAAAAAGAATATGGGATAAGAGTGTTAGTTATAATAACTGAGGCATCAGGATGGTGGCCTGTAGAAGAAATTTGGCAGTTGGAATGGTGAAAAAGAATGTATTCAAAATAAATATCCATTTATTAAAATTTAGTTTATGTTTTAACCAGAGCAATACAGTGATACAAGTACATAGTTTTACTATGTTAACAATAAAAAATATCAAAACATGCCTTAAGAACTAATTGTTTCAGCTTTAGTCATTATTTACTTCTCATACTGTTGAGTGCTTCTAAACTGCTTATCCCGTAAGGATGCAGCCACACTCACACCTCCCATCACTAACTCTCTACTGTGACATTCTAATGTTGGACAGACCAGTCTCCAATACCTTCATGAAGGCTGCAAACTCTCGTCTCCGGTGACCCACCATGGATTTATGCTAACCCGCTCCACCTCCCCATTCTTCTAGAGTATGTTCATTTTGGGATTTGTTTTGATTTTCCCATTTTACTTGTAACATCTTTAAACATTTGAGCCCCTTACAATTTTGCCAATCATAATGTACTGTCTGACTAATAATTACAAAGTAAAAACACTTGTAACCATTTCCAAAAACACAACACTCCTAGACTGCAGAAGCTCTCTGTGCAGCAGGACTTCATGTTCTGGGCAGGAAACCTCAAACTTGGAACTGATTTCAGTTGTTGAAAAACAAGAATTATTTGTCAGGTGTGGAGGCTCACACTTGTAATCCTTGCACTCAGGAGGCTGATGCAGGATTGCTGCAAGGGCTAAAACCCTGTCAAAAAACAAACACATAAAAGGCTGGAGATGGCTCAATAGTCAAAGAGCTCTCATACCGCTCTTCTAGAGGACCTGAGTTCAGTTTCTAGTACCCACGTTGGGTGGCTCACAACCCCCTACAGCGCCAGCTCAAGAGGACCCAATGTCTCTGTAGGTACCCACATTCATGTGTACATACCCATAATTAAAAACAAACCTTTTTAAACAAACAGAAAACACGAGAATTTTTCTGATAAATAAACATATAATGGTCCTCTGAAATTGTTATACACACTCAACCGAGAATTAAAAATCTCCTAAAAGAAAAATATTAGTTCTGGATTGAACGAAGACAACTTGCGCCATTTTCCTCTAAGAAAGAATACAGTAACATTTACATTGTATTTAGACATTATACAGAGGTGGCTTACAAGCAGGTGGGAAATGTTAACTACAAGGTAATTTTACAGAAGGAACTCAAGGTTAAGTAGATGGGGGGCAGGTTCTAGAACCAATTCTTCATGGATACAAAGGGATGACTACAGATGAAACTTATTTTGATTTAGGATACTTCAAAAGATTAAAATTACCCATAATGCTTACTCCTCAGTGATGAGGTTAGACAGACTTCAGTTCTGCTGAGGTAGCATGATTGATGGTGTTACTGGTCTCAAAATCTTCTCTGTCTTACAAGACTATCTATCAAATCCTTTGCCATATTACTTCCAACAGTTCTCTCAACATGAGGTGTACATCCTTGTCTCACCGATGATGGGCTTGAGGACTTGTGGCCAACAAGGTGGCACATACCTGTGTGACTTCACCTGGCTTCTGTGCTTCAGCAGTCCACCATGGATAACATGTCCCGGGCAGCTAGTTTCAGCATGTGACTCAGAAGTAACCACCTGGAACAAACGTGAATCTGATCCAAATGGATATGGCCAATCCAGCAGAGGCTAAACCTGAAGCTTGGCTGCTCCTAGTCTAGACCAACTGCCCTAGAAGCCTAGGTGGATGCAAGACTATACAGCAGGAGCTAAAACAAAGAGAGCTCAATATGACGAAGCAGAACGGGGTTGAGGATTCCTTGAAATAGAAGCCATGAATAGTTCTGATCCTTATAATTCAAGGCTTTTTCCTAGTAGGGTTTCCTGTGCTAGCATAACCCCATTTCCCAGAGGTAATAATTAACACACTGTTTTCTTCCAGATGTTTCCCTAGACGTACTTCTACAAGCATCAGGGGACTGTTTCAGTTTCTACCTGAAAGGTGCTCTGCTCTTTCTCTGACAACACTAGGTTCAATCCTCTAACGCTCATTTTGTATGTAGTTGTCAATATGTATTTGTTCTTCAGTGTAGAGTTCAACTTCCTTTAAAAAGGGGGAATTGGAATTTCCCTTTCTTAATCTGACCTTCTATTTTAAAGTAAATTGTGTCTGTATGCACTTAGAGTAATAAGTAAGTACCTACACAAATTAGTTCCTTCTATGATGTTGAATGGAAAACTTTAATTTACGTATGTAATTAATCAATTATTTTACTACAGTGCTAGAATAGAGATAGAATCTAGAGCCTTACACATGCTAAGCTTCAATTTCCAATGTTTTCTAGGATGTTAAAAACCAGATCAGTTGTAATTATTCCACATATATGACCGTCTTTCCTGTTTTCCTTTTTGATATTTCAATATCAGTTGTATCTAATGTTTAGCATAGGCTCAGGTTCACGAATACCAACATTTCTGTTGACTGACATCTCATATATAAAAAAGTCAAGCCAGGTATCCACTTCTAAACTAAGCACTGGAAAGTTGAGAAGATTATAGGCAAGTTCAAGGTCTGTCTGAGCTACATACTAAGTTCCAGGCCAACCTGGGCTATACTGTGAGGCCTTACCTCAAAAAATAATAAAAAAATAAATGTTTAAAAATATGTAAAGTTTGGGAAGACAGTTAAAGCAGGAAAGAAAGGGAGCAGGGAAAGAAATGAGTATGAATATGCAGATTGGGATGTGAAGAAAAGGGGAGGGGATTAACACCAGCACTGTGTGAATACGTCACTGCGATTGGGTAAATAAAGAAGCTGACTGGCCAATAGCTGGACAGGATAAAGTGAGGCGGGAGAACCAGACTAAGAACACTGTGAAGAAGGGCAGAGTTAGGAGTTGCCAACCAGACAAGAAGAGGAAACAGGAGGTTCAAGAAAAGAGATAATGCCACATGGCATTGATTAACAAGCCTGAGTTATTGGCTGAGCATTTATAATTAATATAAAGCCTCCATGTTGGCTATTTGGAAACTGATGGGTGGGAAAGAAAAGTCTGCCTACAAGCACCTGGAAGGTATAAGCAAGACCATTAAGTTCAAGGTCACCTTAGCTTATAATGAGTTCCAGGACAGCCTGGACTGACTACATCAGACACTATGAGGGAGGGGTTTAGGCTTTTTCATAACTTTCCAGGTTTTTGCTACAAATATTTTATGTATGGCTGAGAATGACAGAACAGTGTAGGAAGCTCCTTTTCCCCTTCTGTACCTCAGAGAAGCCAAGACAATTCTGGTCAAATCAACTGAAGCAAAAATGCTGCTGACTGAGAGAAATCCTCAATCCCTGGAGTCACGCCTGTCAAAAATGGACTAACATTCTGGAAGAGCCTATGTGGAGACCCAGGGCTAGCTTATGGTGGTCAAGAAGAATCCTACCAACCATGGCCAGAGTTGATAGAATGTCAAGGAAAAGAGTGGGAGAAACAGCAAAGAGCAGTGCTATGCTTTGGGAAAAACAGAAAGCATAGTAAAGTAAGAAGCCACCATCTACTCCAAGTCGCTAAAACTTTGGTGAACAGTTAGCATCTAATCTGAACCTTGACTCAAAACAAAACAAAGCAAAAAACCCAAACCAAATTTCTGTGTTTAAATTGGCTGGGATTACTGCTTAGTCTCATTCACTTACTTACTAGAGCTTGTTAAATAAACATTCTCTTGTCCTGTGGCTACAAATCCAAGGACAAGGTTCTTGTCATACTTTCACTTGTGTGGAGAGGAGAAACAGATGGTAGTGGGATCAAGGAACCTGTCATTTAGTAAGCAACATGTTACTTCAACTAGCCCTCTTTAATCCTGGGAGATAAGGGCCTACATTTTATAAAAAAATAAAGACAAACAAGATCACCAGGGAGCTGATACGCACATGGGAAGGACAATTATATCAACCAAACAAAACAAGGAAGGTTTCAGTGGTAAGAGAAAGAAAGGCAACAGCAGAAGCAAGGAGAGGAAATGTCATATAGGTGGGACATGAGGATCCAAGTTTTCAGACCGATTTCTGGTGAAAGAAATGAGTTTCACCACACAGGCTTCTGGTTAATTTAGCTTGTTATTCAACCAAGAAATGGTTCTAGGCTAGGTGTTGTGATGTATACCTTTTATTCCAGCACTTGGAGGGATAGGTAAACAGATCTCTGAGTTCAAGGCCAGCCTGGTCTATAAAGTGAGTTCCAGGACAACCAGAATGGTTGTTACACAGAGAACCCTGTCTTGAAAAAACAGAAAAGGAGAAATGTTTCTAGAAGTCAGCTAGCCTCTTCAGCACACATTACTCATAACCAGAGACATTCCTTAAAGCCACAACACTAAGGAGAGTAACTCCAGCAGGAAGGCAGGCAAGGACCTGTGACTATGAAGAATCACTCAAACCTGCTAGAGGGAATTTGTAGTGACAACAAAACTCCATTGTGCAGGATTTGCTCAATGATCAATTTTAATTATATAACATGATAGCTTCTTGTATCTAAACATAGTTTCTCAATACCCAATAATCTCAACTTCAACAAATTGGAGTTGTAAAATTCTATGCAGTGAACATTTAAGGCAAAGGAGAAATTTAGAATACCAGCATTCTCCAGTTCTTACAACTATGATTAAATGAGAAGCAAACAGGTCTGCTCTGTTTGTGAGGACTTTACTCAACTGGTACTGTTAAGTCAGTACCTGTTTCATACTCTGTCAGCCTTTTATAGCAGTTTGTATTTAAGCTGCTTAGTATGTTCCCACAAGCTCATCAGCATATCCGAAGCCCAGGTCTCTATGACTGCAAAACAGCCTCCATAGTTGGGCTATCTTCAAGGCTGACTGTCCACTGGGGTTATAACACAGTTCATCAACATCCCCTCCAGCCCACACCAAAGGGGAAAAAACAAAAACAAAAAAACAACCAAGATGTTTCCGCAGGCCTTTTAAAATTAAGTACCACTCAGAAGTGCTAATATATATGTATTAGTGATAGAGGCAAGCAAGGCAGACACCTCATTTAGTTTCTCCTTCCTTAAAACAGAGGTCCTAAAGAGGGAAGAACCTCTTCTGAATTGTGAACTGCTGACAAAGAGAACACCAAGGACGAACCAGAGGAATTAGGTATGTGCCAGACACCTGACATAAATACACTCTTACTGCATCCCCGAGAACAGTGGCCCCATCTAATAGAAGTTGTTTGTGCCTAATAACCGTGTGTGTGTGTGTGTGTGTGTGTGTGTGTGTGTGTGTGTGTGTGTTTGGGACATAAATGAAGCAGAACCATTATGCTCCTTTCCACTGTACTGCCATGCCCAAACTCTCAGACTTCAGAGTTCTTCTATCAGTATCAAATTTTCCCACCTAATGTCTTCACCAACCCAATATTAAGTTCAAATCACACAAAAACTAAGCCATCCCTTATTACACACGGTGTCGGTTGGAGAAGCATATTGCTCAGGCTGCAGGGACATTTTATTTATTTAAATGCTTTTATTAAAAAAAAAATTAAAGACCTTCATGGCACAACTTCTTCCCAGCACAGTTATGTCTTAGTTATACCAATTACAATACAATTACAACCAATAAATCAAAGAGGGAAATTCTGACTTTAAACTTAAAAGGGGGAAGGGCACACTTCAAAACAAAGTTAAAAAAATACTTTCAGAGTAACTGCCAACACAGCTGGTTTGTATTGGCATCCATTTCCCATCATCTAAGCAATGCAGACACAGGAAGTGCTGAGAAATAGTGTCCCAATACAAGGTGTACAGATGAGGTAATTTACAACACAGAAGTTGTTACTCTGTAAACCCTGACCCTCCCTACCCCCTGCCCATTTAGGTCTTTTAAAACTTTCCACATTTCTGCAGTGACTCCTTGTTTCTTTTAAACTTCTTTTATTTTAAAAGGCTTTTAGGTGGCACTTCAAAGTCCTCTGCATTCACCATCAGCTCTTGTACTAGGTGTGCCGAGTATGAGAAGGCCTAGCCAACTGCAGCTATCCACACCAGCCTCAAACACGCCTACATTTCTGAACTGTGAGTAGGGTGTGGAGTCCAGATCTACAACCTTTCTCTCCACCACAAAATAAAGAATTCAGTCTAAGTGTCTTGTTCAAATCACAATCCAGTGCAAACATAATCACAAACTGCATCTCTAGCACACCTGGTGCTTTCAGCTCCGCACAAATCCATCATGGTAACCCTCACAGTATGCTAGGGCATACAAGAATCAAGTACAATAAATAGTCACTGCAAGTGGCCAAAAAGAAGAAAAATCACTCTGCAGTCAGAAAGTTTTCTTTTTTAGCTCTCCCTATGGTTGAGAAAAGTTAAGAAAGGCATTAGCGTCCCCTACTTTATCATTATATTCGCTAAAGCCACCACCTTGATATAGTTACTAAAGCCAAGATGGGTCACAAAGTTAGGTAAGTTAATTAAATTCAACTCCCCAAACAATTATGTTTTATCTATGATGCCAGGTGAGAAAGGCTTATGAGTCTATAAAGGTAAGAGAATGGGGAACTAAGATTTTAGGCCTTAAAATATGTTGGAAGATTTTTTTTTTTCCTAGTCCCCGTAGGCAGCTACTGTAATGAAACAAGAGAAAATACAGAGCTGATGTTTTGCTATTGTGCTTAAAAAACTAGGCTTCCTCAGTGAAGCACCTGATAAAACTTAGGTGGCTGGATTACAGTGGAAAGTCCACTTTATACACACACACAAACACACAAACTGTCGACTGTTCTATCCCCAATCCCTGCAATGCTGAGACACAGAATGAGTTTTATGGCAAAGGATCCTTAATCCCCAGAGACGCTTTGGCTTGTGGTGCTTTTTTAAGGCCTCTCTGCCCTGCCCAGTACCATGGGTCAACCTAGGGGTGTATAAAAATGAGGGCCTTGGGAAGCCTCCATGGTATGGGCTGTAGTCCCCTCAGGTTTAAATGTGAGACACCCACCCAGCGAGACCTTTACACAGGGAACTTAAATCTAACCTTGATAAATAAAACCAAACGTTTATTTACACCAAAGAATTCCAACACTGGATCTTTCACATATGAAGGACAAAGTATTATATATATACACACAGCGAGGGACGGCAGGGCCATAACAAGAGAACTGATAGTTTCCCACAATTACAGGTCTACCATTTCCGTTCACTGGAGATAGTGGCTCTGCTCTTTCCTCTCAGATACAATTACAACTCTGAGAGCAGGTCTCCTCACTAGATGGCATGTGAAGAAAGGGGAAGGTAGGAGGAGAAAAAAGTACAAAGCTTAAAATGAACCCAGCGTGGCCACATCACCCGTTAGCTCTTCAGAGTGCTAGCATGAAATTTATATGGACAGTCTTTCTTTTTTAAAAAGCAATAAATTATGCCCAGTAACTAACTGACTTCAAAATGGCCAAGTCAAGGAAAATTGAAAGAAAAAAAAAAAAAAAAAAAAAAAAGATTTTGCTTTCCTTCTCCTACTAGCTATGAAGCACAGTACGTAAGGAAATGAAAAGGGAAAGACCAAAGCAGGAGCCCGGGAGGAAAGTATTACAGATTTAAACTGAACTAAAATCAAAGTGATTTAGGGGTTAGGTCAGTAAGACATGATTTATTCAGAAAAGCGTCAAGATCTGTCTGCAAGTCGGGTAGACTTTTACCATCGTGATGTGACTAAGACAGAGCACCTCCACCAGAGCTGGAATAACCCATGGCTGCAGTCCTGGAGAAAGGTGATGAAGTGACCAGCAGAACAGTGTCAGGATGGACTGGGTCCTCCTTACCTTTTTCCTTCCCACCTCCCTTGATAAGCTACATTTTATAATCTCTGGGGAAGGGCATGAGATCCAGTCCCCAGGAGCGTGGGGAGAGCAATGTGGGAAGGGGAAGAAATCTCCACCTACACACAGCAGCCGGGATTGAGGCCAGTTTATCTTTGTTCTTTAGTGGTGATGAACTGAATTTGGAAGGGGAGAAAAAATTTTGTCCATGAAATATTCCACCTGCAGGTAATTTTTCAGGGAATCCCCTGAGTTACAAAAAGTCCAAGTTTAAAAAAAAAAAAAAAAAGAGAAAGAAAGAAAGAAAAGAAAAGAAAGAAAAAAAATCAGCCTATTATAATTTTTTTTTATGACTCAACTACTAAATCCACAAGCAACGGTTCAGACACGGTGCTTCTGAAGTGTTCTCACCCCTCCCAACCAGGCGCAAGCTGCATCAAGGAGAGGGTGGACTTCCCCACCTCTGCTTAGGCATCAGGAGATAGATGGGGGTCATTACTGCTGAGCGCCAGCGGCAGCTGGAACAGGCATCCCAAGGGAGTTGGCAGCAGCAATCACTGGTGAGCCTGCCAGAGGTCCAAGAGGTGAAGGGGTTGGCACTGAAGAAATCCCTGAAAGAAAACCAACAGTAAGCCAGACACCAAGTGCATCAATCATAGCCAACAAACTTTCCTCAAAAGTTAACACAATAAAATTCTTTCTTCATGACTTTTCTTGGCCAGAGTTTTACACACTTCAAAGTTTAATCTGTACAAATCCAAGTTAAAATGACAAATTCTAATCAATAATTATGCAGGCAGCTAATTGACAATTATACACAAACACCTGTTTAGAAGCACTCTACTCTGCATCCCACCTTCTTATAGGGGGACCTCTGCCTAGACATGTGGTGAACTTGTGGTAAAGGACTGGAGACTCAACACCACTTTTACTCAGTTTTCATTAAACAGCTGTATGGGCAGTTTCTACCTTACTAAACAGCACAGGACTTCGGCCAACTGTTAATCTACAATGGTCAATTAGTGGAAAGTGGCAAGTTCTTGACTCTAAACTATGATTGTGACTTGGAATCTATTTTTGTTTTCTTCTCCATTTTTAATCACAATTACATGTTCCATCGTCCTCAATTAGGGCACCCCAAGACTATCCCCGAATCATGTGTGGGGTGTTCCAAGGCTCCAGAGTGTCTTAAACCATACATACTACCCAACATTATATATATTTATACTATGTTTTTTTTCCTACATACATATGCATATTATAAAGATTAGTTTATAAACTAGGTACAGTCACAAAAAAACTTGTAACAAAAGTTACACGGATGTTTTCTCTTGATAGATTCCAGACAAATTTTATTTTTTTTTTGAAACATGAGTAAATAAAACCATGAAGATGGAAGATTTTTGTACATGATTTAAAATATAAAAGGTTTAAAACAATATATAGTGAAAAATATCTTTGAGCTATATAAGACTCTGTTTCAAAAAAGCAATCACAACAGACAAATATACTCTTTGTTCTTCATGATTTGTTAGGAATTCAAGTCTCTGCAAGAAATTTTCTGTAAGGACATTGGAATTCTGAAGGGGAGATGCTGTTGACATCCTACTCTAGATAGTGTTACCAAAAGGAAATCCAGAGCATTGAACAGCATAGATCACATCTACCCAATGACCAAATTATGATTCCCAGCACTCATGTAAAAAGTTCCTTGTAGAAGTGCACCTTTGCAAACCTAGGGTTGGGGAGGGGAAAAAAGACAGATCCCTGAAGCTGTCTGGATAGTTAGTCTAACTTAATTGGTGGGTCCCAGAAAGAAAGTCTGTGTTATGGTGTATATGCATGTACAGTCAGGTAAATACACACTTAACAACAAACAAAATGGATTGCTCCCTATCAGAGGGCACATCTGAGACTGCCCTCTGGCTTCCACCCAATGCATGTCAATGTCCTTAAACCTACCTGTGTCCATCATTTTACAAAGAAAATGAGAAAGGCAAAAAGAGGGATCTGAAACTAAGAATAGTAACTTTCTTCTAAATTTTCTAAAAAGAGAATTTAGTAATCAACCAACCTGACATCATATTGGCGCTGCTGACAGGTGTACTTCCCCCTGGCATGCTGGATGAACTCATTCGGGCCTGGTCTTTCACAACAGTGTCTAGAAAACAGATAATAAGGTTAGGTTCTATTCTGCTTGATATACTAAACTAGTTGGGGAGAAATAAGAGTAACTACCTTGAATCCTTAACAATTTATACTCTGTATCATCCCCAGAACATAAAGTGGCAACTACCTTCTCCATGAATCAAGTAAATAGTTCATAATAAACACCTGGCCTGAAGAACTGTCGTTAAAAACCAAGTCTGAACAATAGTTGGATGATAAGTAAATGTTCACTAGAGTTAAATTCAAAATAAAGATTGTTAAGTGAATGTTTAATAGAGATAATACAATCTAGAGTGGCTAAGACAGCAATTTATTATCAGTGAACTGGTCTGCCAGAGCAGGAGACTGAGTGGGTCAAAGCTATTTGCCTGTGTAGGTTAGTGCTATAAGAACAGACCTTACTCTTCATACTAGTCAGCCTATGTGTTTTAGTTACAGGTGACTGGACAACAGAGTACCACACTAATTGGAAAATTACTGAAGTATTCTTCATGGAACAATCCAAAGTTGAAACAAAGAGCATGGTGAGTCTAGAAATGAGTGGTAGTATCATTTCACTCACAAAGGCATAATTGGCTATATACTCATAAACCCTTAATGGTTTAAGACTTGTAAACCTCATTGGCTCTCTTCAAAAAATCATTAGCAGAGATGGTACAAGTCAAAACCTATTTTACTCAATCAAGTCAAACCAGCTACTGGGAAATGGAAGGAAAATAAATGTCTATAGACAAGAATCTTCACAATAATTTTTTGTTTTGAGTAGATTCTTTATAACCCAGCTTACCTTGGATTTTACTATGTAGGCCAATCTGACTGGGAAGTTGTTTGTGGTAAATGTCCCATGTTAGGACACCTAAGTATAGGGATTACAGGCATGAACAAGCAAGTCTGGTAGACAGCAAAATTTCACTGAAGCATTATCATGTGCCTTTTTGGTAGTACTGTGGATTAAACTGAAGGCCTCATACATATTGGGTAAGTGTTCTACTATATTCTCAGCCCTCTTCCCAATAATTCTGCATGCAACTGCGTCAGTGCCTCTTAGCTGACGAAAATGGGACTCAGAATGAGTGAAGTAACTTTTTGGTAGACAAATAGAAAGTAGATTCCAGATCTGATCTATAATACTCAGAACCTTGTTTAACAACATGAATTGTCCTGTCCCTCACACAGTCTGCTGCAGTGCAGTAGAGAGCTACACAACTGGACTTACAGAAGTAAGGATGCTCCATGGCCTCTCTTGCAGTGAGCCGTGACTGGTGGTCATATCGAAGGAGTTTGTCCAGAAAATCCAAGGCCTCAGGGCTAACAAGGTGCTGATTTTCACTGTGAACAAAGCGTTCCCATCGCTTACGAGAGTGTCTGTAAGGCAAAATTAGAAATGAGAAATGGGATACGGAGTATGGATCCTAACAAAAGCAAAGAAGGATAAAATCCAATGAACAGTCTTGTATCAATCCCTACTATACAGCAGGGAGATAACACCCACAGAGAGATGGTAACTAGTAGCTGGGCACTGGAAATGTCAGTGTTCCACCAAGGAAAAACCACACTTTAGGTGGTTAATATTCTTATGCAACAGTCAAGAGGCTGAGCTAGCCAGTACTGTCCCCCATCTTCACTCTTGGCCAATACTGCCACTTGGAAGATAAATAAAGGCCTTTGCTTCAGATGTCTGTCCTCATATGAAGCGGCTAGTATATCCATATCCTGTCTCATCAGCGCTAAGAGGCAGCTATCAGCAAATCAGTCTATTTCTTTGTTTAGAAAGTTCTGCCATTTATGATACAAAGTCCTTCAGGAGAGATTGTGATGTTTGATCAACTGTGTTCTACTTAGATCCTACACTTAAACTCCCCTCACAAGAACCTCTGACTATAATCTTCATACTTTTCTATTAAATTTGGACAGATGGCCATTCAATCTAATGTTATCAAGAATGATCAAACAGCATCCTGCAGCACCAAACCAGACACCTTACACTTCTGAAAAAGGGAATAAGACAATGACCAGGATCCAAAATGCCAAACCAGAGAAAGATTGAGGTGTGTGTGTGTGAGACGTACGAGAGAGAGAGAGAGAGAGAGAGAGAGAGAGAGAGAGAGAGAGAGAGAGAGAGAGACTGACTTACCTGCCCAAGATGTCGTTGAAACGTGGATCTAATTCAATGTTATACTTGTCAATATAGTCATATAAATCTTCTGTTCCCAGAACCTTGGCTATCCTCACCAACTAATATTATTAAAAAAAAAAAAAAAAAAAAAGAAAACTCACACCACAAGCATATTATATGATCAAATCAGTAACTAGTAAATAAATTAAATAAAAGGTACTAATATGTTCTACAAATAAATGTTAGGCTTTAATATTTAATTCAAATTTTGGTGTGTTAACAGGGGTATTTCAATTTATTTTTTTTCTCCTCTTTAAATAAGTACCCAATAGTCCTTATTCCTCACCACAACTAAAATAATGATGCCTCTTCCTTTGGAACACGTCACACTTCTGCATTTACTTTACTATAGCCAGTTGCTTTTATTTATGGACTTGCTATAGATAATGAGCTATTTGAACATATTTCCTCTTCTTCATCCCTTTATCCCTTCCATCTTGCATGGCACTTGACACAAAGCTGCAGATTTTTAACTTCTCAGTGGTTGTCTTTAATTAAAGATACCTTAAAAACAAAAAGACCTGCCCATTATGCTTAGTGGCATAATGTGGTGACACACACCTTTAATCCCAGCACTGCAGGGGTATAGAGGCGGTAGAACTGAGTTCCAAGCCAGCCAGAGCTACACAGAGATATCCTGTCTCAAAAAATAAAACTTGTCTACTGTGCCCAAAGAGAACTAGGTATCGATATATTCCTATTCTCATCATTAGTTCTCTTGGTTCCTTAAAATTCAAGGGGCAAGTATAATTAGTTCAAAGCACCATCTACATTTCTATTAATAGATAGATATATACATCTAAACTCAATTTATATGGAGAAAATAACCACAGCACTATTAAATATAGCCAACACATGAAAGAATATATTTCTTTTTCTTTCTTCTAAAAGAGATATATTTTTATTTTATGTGTATGGGTATTGTGTTTACATGTATGGCTATATACCACATGAATGTCTAGAACCCACAGAGGCCAAAAGGGAGTTGGATCATCTGGAAATAAACTTATAAATGGTATGAGCCATCATGTAGATGCTGGAAACTGAATTCAAGGTCAACAAGTGGATTTAACCACTGCCATATCTCTCCAACATTATCTGACCACCCCCATCCCACTTTGTTTTTAAGAAAGGGTTTCTCTTGTGAAAAAGCCCTGGCTATCTTGGAACTTTTTGTAGATTTGTAGACCAGGCTATCCTCAAATTCACTGCCTTCTCAGTGTTGGGATTAAAGGTATGTGTCACCATGCCTGGCTCCAGCCTAATTTTTTGAAAACTATTTAACACCCCTCTTGCCCCACCAAAAACTAAAACAACAAAAGCAACCTTGTTATGTATGTATGTATGTGCACCACATGTGTGCTGTGCTCATGGAGGCCAAAGGAGGGCATCAGATGACTCAAAACTGGAATTATAGGTGGTTCTGAACTAACTGATATGAGTTCTAAAAATTATACCTAGGTCATCTAAGAGCATCAAACCCTCTAAGCCACTAAATTGTCTCTCTAGCCCTGTACATGTTTTACTTTACATGCACACTAAAAAAAAAAAAAGCAACAGAAAAACACTAGAAGGACTTGGGGCTGCGGATGGTTGAAATTCTGATGTTTAAAGGTTAAACTGAACCTCTTCAAGAACCAGTGAACAAGTAAAAAAAATTCTCAGATACTGTATATTATGAATAGGATTTGGAGGTAAGATGGGGAGAGGGGGGCATGAGACAGCTATACTTCATACTAAAAAACTAAAACCCCCCAAAAAGCCAACAAAAATTTTTTAATAAAGTTTTTGAGATAGGTTCACTCTATGTGCCTGACTGTCCTGGAACTTGCTAACCAAGCTGGCCTTTAATTTACAAGAGATCTGCTGCCTCTTCCTCTAAGTGCTGGGATTAAAGGTATGAGCTACCATGCATGGAGAGGGGGAGGGGCACAGAGACCCACATGTTCACATGCCCTTTGCTTCCAAGGTGCTAGGACTAAAGGATTGCAAAAACCACACCTGGGGGCTGGAGAGATGGCTCAGTGGTTAAGAGCACCCTCTGCTCTTCCAGAGGACCCGGGTTCAATTCCCAGCACCCACGTGGCAGCTAACAACTGTCTGTAGTTCCAGTTCCAGGCAAACACCAAAGGCAAATAAATAAATAAATAATAAAGTTTAAAAAAAAAAAAAAAAAACCACACCTGATTGTTTTTTAATTTTTAAACATTGTACCCCAGACCCATTAAAGTTTCTTATGAGTTTGTAGATCTGGCCCATCTTTATACTAGGTCAGTAAATTTCTTAATGAGAATAACATGTTATTACCTGATCATAATTGTCATGTCCATGGAAAAATGGCTCCTTCCGGAAGATCATACTTGCCAGCATACAACCCAAGCTCCACATATCCAAACTATAATCATACATCTGTATTAAAGAAAACATTGTTATCATATGAATTCCCAGGCTTGTCACTTTCAGATACCAAAGACATTAAAAAAAAAAAAATTTAAAAAATCACTTCACCCAGCGAAACACCAAATAACATATTCATGTACTCCTTTTTCATAGCTTCTTTTATCCATTTTTTTTTTTTTAAAGGAAGGGTTTCTTGTAGACCAGGCTGGCCTCACACTCACAAAAAAGCTGAGAATCAAGCCTTGAGCCATAGGATGCTAGTCAATTGGCTTGCCATTAGGCTACATTGTCAGCTCTTCTTTCAATTCAGTTTTATTTAGCCCTGAAGACTTATTTTTAATTACGTGTATTTGTATACAGGGTATGCGGTGAGTGGACTATGTGCACATGAATGAAAATACCTCTCCCCAATCAAGAACATTGGGTTTCCTAGAGCTGGAGTTATAGGTTTAGTTACAGTTTAGATGAAATTCCAAATTGGGTCTTCACAAGAACAATATGTGCTGTTAACTTCTGAGCCATTTCAGCTCCTCAACTCAGTTTTAAGACAAACTGTAATACTACTTTAAACTGCTTTTTTCACTTGCATAAGAAAACCTACAGTTTTTACTATGTAAAGAAATTCAAGGATCTCCTGAGATAAGAGAAGGGCTACTCGACCTAGTTTAACACTTTTTGAAATAGGATCCTGGCTGTCCTGGAACTATGTTGTTCAGACTGTACTTGAACTCACAGGGAGCTGCCTGATTCTGCCTCGTGAGTGCTGGGATTGAAAAGCATATACAATTACATGCAACCAAAACTGTGAGGTTACATTCTTTAGAATTCTAGAGAGGGAATCCTTAGGGCAGAGCTTGAAACTTTAAGACATATGATAACAACTCAGAAAGAATTTGTGTGTAAAGTATATGGAAAAATCCTAGAATAGACTGGGTGACAATGGCTCATACCTTTAATCCTAGCACCTGGCAGAGAGGCAGGTGGATCTTAATGAGTGTGAGGCCAGCCTGGTCTACAAGAAACCCTGCCAAAAAAAAAAAAAAAAAAGGCATTGTTTTTGGCTGGAGGGACAGCTCAGTGGTTAAGTGCACTGACAGCTTCCAGAGGACCGGGGGTGAAGTCTAAGAACCAGAGCAGCTCATAAAGACCTGTAAAACTTCTTTCAGAGAATCCAATGCTCTCTTCTGACCTCCATGGGCACCAGGCAAAAATGCAATACTCAAGACATACAATCGAGCAAAACACTCATACACATAAAATTAAATAAATCAAAAAAAAATTTTTTTTTTTTTTTTTTTTTTTTTGAGACAGGGTTTCTCTGTGTAACAGCCCTGGCTATCTTGGAATTCCACTTTGTAAACCAAGCTGGTCTCAAACTCAGAGATCCACCTGCCTCTGCCTCTGCCTCTAAAAGGTGTAGCCACCAATGCTCAGCTTTAAAAGATTTTAATTGTATGTTTATGCACTTTTGTATGTTTTGTATGTATGTCTATTGCTTATGTACCAATATTTGCAGAGGACAGAGTAACCAGTTGTTGAGAGCCATTATGTGGGTGCTATGAACTGCACCCAGCTCCTCTCCAAGAGCAGCAAGTCTCTTCTGAGCCACCTTTTTTCCATCTTAGAGACAGAGTCTTACACTGCAGCTCAACACAGATATCAATCTTGTGGCAATTCTCTTGCCTCGGCCTTCCAAGTGCAAGGAAATCAGTGTGAACCACCAAGCCTGGAGAGTGTGCATATGTGGGTGTCCTTTATATTTGAAGCTCAACTTAGAAGACATGTAGGAGATCTTTCTTTCTTTTTTTTCTTTTAAAATGAGAGTGTCTCATATGGTGCAGGTTGGCCTTGAACTGATCCTCTGCCTCTATCTCCTAAAGCTAGAATACAAGTTATGTACAACATGCCTTCCCATCAAAGAATTTTTTTTTTTAAACTTTATTTATTTATTTGCCTTGGTGTTTGCCTGGAACTGGAACTACAGACAGTTGTTAGCTGCCATGTGGGTGCTGGGAATCGAACCCGGGTCCTCTGGAAGAGCAGCCGGTGCTCTTAACCGGTGAGCCATCTCTCCAGCCCCAACCCATCAAAGAATTTAATGGGCATCTTCTGGTTTTGCTTTAGTAAATTTAGGACCATAATTTAACATCACCATACACAAACAAGTTATGGAAGATAGCTAATGTATTTGTGACATTTTACCTTAAAGAGGACAGCTACGAATATTAATAAATGGGTTATTCAAAGCACAAACTGACATTTCTCCAAATTCTGTGCAAAATAAGCACAGGAACAACATTATACTTGCTATTCTCTTCTTACCTGATAATCTACAAGTAGCTCTGGACCTTTGAAGTATCGGGAAGCAACTCGGACATTATATTCTTGGCCAGGATGGTAAAATTCAGCTAAGCCCCAGTCTATTAGCCTTAGCTGAAAGGAGAAAAAAAGAGGGAAAAGTCACATCTACCTGTAGCATCTTCAAATTACTCTCATTCTAACACTGGAGCACTCCAGACAAGGTGTTCACATCCTTGCCAGCACTTTGCAGCATCATTGTGCTTTCTTTCACTTTAGCTACTTTACTACACATGCAGTGAACTTTTAACGCACGAAACACTCTGCCCAGACCCTGCTCCCCATCTACTGAGAAACGGTCTGCCAACAACATGCCCTGAAGGCTCTCTTTATTTCTGACCTCATTTCCTTCCTTCCTTTCATCTCAACTCTGTCTATGGTGCATTTCCATACTGTGACATGATTTTAATATTCACACATTGTTTTCCATCCATGGTTTCCATAACACCTATATTTTCTAAGTTTCTAAAATAATTAATATACTTTTGGGTAAAAATTTTGTTTTTTTGTTTTTTCTTTGTATGCTTGCCTTCGATCCTAGGGCTTCCTAGGCACTGAGCTACATTCCTAACCTAAGTTCCTGGAAAACCTTCCCACTGTATACTCATTTTGCACATTCCTTTTTCTCCTAAAAGTAACCAATAGAAGCTGAGTTTCTCTTTGCTAAGCTAGATCACAGAAACTTGTATGAAAATGTGTTTTGGCAGACCATATATAAAGATACACTTTCCAAATGGGCCTTGTACCATATCTGGGAAGAATGTGAAAAGACTAGTCTTGCTTGTTTTGCCACGGAACCTACCACATGCTACTTGGCTATTCATACTTCATCACACTTATTTCTTTACTTGTCCCCCACCCCACCACACTTATTTCAATTAAAACAAACAAAACAAAAAACCAAGAAGCTTCTGTACAGCTATGTGGCAGTTCCTAAGAGGCTGTGTGCTAGTAGATGGCATGAAGTTCTTCTACACAACTCCTCCAGAAACTCTGCCCTCAGTATCTCTCCATCTGTTGTCACTTGTAATAACATTTTGAACAAACCAGCAAATCTACTTATCTAAATTTTGAACTGTTCAAGTAAATTGAACCAGAGACGGATAGTATAAAGTAAAAGCTAGTTGCTCAGAATTGCAGATAGAACAACCTGGGGTTTATATTATAAACCAGCATTAAGGGAAGAAGGAGAAGCCTTAGCAATCTGATATGTCGTCTCAGTAGTCAGTATTACAGCTGAATCAAATTAGAGGATACTATGCTAGTGTTGTCGTAGAATTTATTAGCTCACTTGGGAAGAGAATTTCTTTTTCCTCTTAGAATATATTTCTTTCTTACATTGTATTGCTGTGTCTACTGCAGCACTCTCAAAATTGTCACTTTCCCAATGGAACCCTATAAAACATTCTTCTCCATTGTGCTGGCTAGTTTTATTTTAACTTGACACAAGCTAGAGTCTTTTGGGAAGAAGAAATCTCAACCTCAATTGAGAAAATGCCCCAACTGGACTGGCAGGCAGGCAAAGCTGTGGTGCACTACCTTGACTGATATGTGAGAGGGCCCAGTGCACTGTGGATGGTGCTACCAGACATCCACCTTCCATAGCAGGTGGCCCTAGATGATAGGCAGCAGGCTGGATAAGCCATGATCAAACAAGCCAGTAGGCTCCATTCCTCCACGGCCTCAGCCTCAGCCTCAGCTCCAGCCCTCCAGGTTCCCTCAGTGATGGACTGTGCTGTGGAACTATAAGCTGAAATAAACCCTTCCCTCCCCAAGTGCTTTTGGTCATGGTTTTTATCATAGCAACAGAAACTCTTAACTAAAACTAAAGTATCTTCTGTTATCTGTCACTGCCTACTCCCTGATCCCTCTATCCTTCCTTTCCTTTCCAATACCGCTCTAAAACAGTTCTTACCATGCAGAACCAACCTGGCCTTGAACTCAAAGCAGTCTCCTGTGCCAGTCACAAGTATTGAGATTGCTTACAATTGAGATTGCATTTAAGAGGATAATGTAACCTCTTAAGAGACAAGCATTTTTATCTGCTTTGTTCATTCATATACCGCTAGCTTCAATATCCTGTTACAAGTTACGTGCCAGAAAAAATATGAACTAGCCACCTACATTCCCTAAGACTATAAGAGTCATCACTGGGCAATTTAAAAATCTGAATGTCAGGGATGAGGAGATAGTTCAGTTGAAGTGCTTGCCATAAAAAGATATAAACCTTGAGTTTTAACCTTAGTACACACACACACACACACACTAGGAAGGATGCTTGTGTAGCATACTGGAGGACTAGAGTTCAACCCCAACATCACATAAGCTGGGCATGGAGACACATACTGTAATTCTAGCACTCAGAAGACAGAAGCAGGAGAACCAGGAGTTTAAATTTATCCTCTTTTTCTAATTAGTTCAAAGTTAGCCTGAGATATTATAACAAGACACTGCCTTGGGTTGTCAAGATTCTTTAGCAGGTTAAAAGCACTTTCTACCAAGACTGATGACCTGAGTTCAAGCCCTGGGATTCATATGGTAGAAGGAAAAAATTGACAACAAAATTGTCCTCTGATCTCTATACACATGCTATGATATCCACATGCCCAAACTCATATACACCCCTCCCTTGACAAAATAATTAATTTAAAAAAAAAGATTATGATGTGGGATGTCTTTCTGTAGGCTGTGAATAGACTTGATTACCATTTGTTAATAAGAGGCTGTTTTGGCCTATAGTAAGACAGCTTAGAGGCAGGCAGGAAACCTAAGCATATGAAGAGGAAGAGGGCAGAGTCAAGGAGATGCTTCAAATATCTACCCAAAAAAGAAAAATGTAAAAGTATCAGAAGTCACTAGCCATATGGCAAGAGATTAATAAAAATGGGTTAAATCCTAAGAGTTACTTGGTAATGAGCCTGAGCCATAAGCCAAACAGTTTGTAATAAACATAAGCATCCAGTAATTATTTTATAACTGGTTATGGCACCAAGGGTAGGTGACCTTCCTCTGGGCCTGTGGTTCCAGACAGGTCAGAAACTTCTGATTACAAGAGTCAGCAAAGCACACCTTTAATCCCAGCATTTAGGAGGCAGAAGCAGGTGAGTTTGAGGTCAACCTGATCTTCAGAGCAAGTTCCAGCAGGGCTACGCAGAGAAACCCTGTCTAAAAAACAAAGACGAAGGGAGAGAAAGGCAGGCACACACACACACACACACACACTCACAGAGACAGAGAGAGAGAGAGAGAATGTGTGTGTGTGAGAGAGAGAGCTGGCCACTGGCTACTGAGTAAAACTTTTCTCAAAAAGAAAAAAAATATATAGTGGCCCAGGCTTTTTAATCCCAGTACGCAGGAGGCACACAGATAGACAGGTGGATGCTGTGAGTTTGAGGCTACATACAGGACAGCCAGGACCACAGAAATCCTATTTCAAAACACACACAAGTTAAAAAAAAGTGGGGAGGCTGGGGAAATGGTTCAGTTAATAAGGTGCCTGCTGCTGTAAAAATATAAAAATCTGAGTTCTGATCCACAGCACGCATACTATAAAGTAGGTGTGATAGCTTGAGTCTGTAATCCCAGAGGTGGGGAGATGGAAACAGGAGCATTCCTGAGGGCCGTGGCCAGAGAGATTAGCCAACTCTTCCAGCTTGAGATTCAGCGAGACCCTTTCTCAAATAATAAAATGGAGAGTGATAGAGGAAGACACATGACATTGACCTCTATTCTCTAAATCTAGGTTTACAGATGCATGAACACACACACACACACACACACCATAAACAAAATCAGAAATTTATAAAGCATGATACCATTATAGCATTTATACAGGTTATAGGCTTCTTTGCCTCTGCTACCAAGGCAGCATTTTCTGAATAATTTATTAACTTTATAAGCATGTTCTTTCCTTCCTTCCTTTCTTTCTTCCCTTGTTTGGATTTTCAGGACACGTTTTCTCTTTGTTGCCCTCGTGGTCCTGGAAATTGCTCTGTAGACCAGGCTGGTCTCTAACTCAGAGAGCCATCTGCTTCTGCCTCCCAAGGTCTAGAATTAAGCTCATGCACCACCATTGCCTGTACTTGGTTATTTTTTTTTTTTTTTTAGACAAGGTCTTAATATATAATCCTGAAACTTGCTATGTAGACTAGCCTGGCCTTGGACTCTAGCAATCCCCCTGCCTTTGTGCTGGGATTAAGGGATATGCCATCACATTCAACCCAAAAATGAGCTTTTAATTCCTATATGAACTCTAATAGCATTGAGGAAAGTAATATATCCCTATACAAATTTGTTTTTACAGCAAGTAAAAAAGTTTCTTATCAAATCAGTTACTTAATAAGGTAAGAATAAGAGGAAGGCTTCCTGGCTTAGATCAATGTCTTGCTCACTATACTGTTTCCTTCATAGTATACCTAGGAATATGACTAATGGTTTAAACAATAGACTTAATTATCTAACAGGTACTAGGACTGAGACAGCCAATAGGAATAAAGTGTTGAAGATGGACCACTAACTCCATCATATTTATAAAAGAAGTTTGACTAGGTCTTTACCTTTCTGTGCTCATGATCAATCATGACATTATGAGGTTTTACATCTCTGTGCATAATCCCCATGCTGTGACAATAATCCAGGGCCTGGAAAAATAAATAAATAAAAATTTGCTTACATGAGTCACTGTTTTAAGTTGTTTATTTTTTCTTCTGTATTGGTTTCTTCTGGTCTCACAACAATCCAAAGAATCAGGATTAGGACAATCTCTTTCAGCTATTCCTCAAGACCTGATTCACATAATCATACACTCAGAGCTCTGATATTCAAGCTACAAAATTATCTCATCATATGTTATTTCTCTCTCCTTTTGAAAGACAAGGTCTTTCTTCTGTCAACCTGCCTACCTCAGCCTCCTGAGGGCTCTTTACTTATTTAAGCATCCTTTCTGTTCAGAAAGACCCAAAGTATACAGTAACTGTACACTTCTTATCCATTTCTACATTATTTCTTTTCCTTTTTTTTTTTTTTTTTTAAGATTTATTTATTATGCATACAACATTCTGCCTCCACTATGCCTGTGTGCCAGAAGAGGGCACCAGATCTCCAGACAGATGGTTGTGAGCCACCATTTGGTTGCTGGAAATTGAACTCAGGACCTCTGGAAGAACAGTCAGTGCTCTTATCCTCTGAGCTATCTCTCCAGCCCCCCAAAACCTACAGTATTTCTATAAACATTTCCCTCAGGAGAAAATTTGCCTACTAACATTTTATTTAAAGAACAGTAATTTCTTCAGTAGTAGAGATGGTGTGTGTGAATCACCAGTTGCCTGTTTATATGAATGTTTTATCTGGACACAACTATGTCTATGTGTGTACACACCATCCATGGCTATTTTCTTGCTATAACAGCAGAGTTGAACAGCAGGACAAAGACAACAGCCCTATAAAGAAATTGTAAGCTATTGATAGGTCATCTATCAAGTCTGAATACAGTTCATAAGCCTAAATTAAAGTAAATGCTTCAACACACCTTTGAGTTGGTCAATCCTGACCCTTAATCAAACAATGCCATGAGCTAAATTCTAGTTCTTCCTCAAGGACAACCTGAGATTATAGTTTGCAGGGTCAGGCAAATGTCTATAGCATTAAGTCTTGCTTTATGCATGAGCCAATAGAAGATCAAATATCTGTGCAGGTCTAATCTTTTGATGCTATTATTTTATTATTATTTTTTGAGAGAGGGAGGGGAAATAGTGTTTCACTATACTAATTTTGGCTAGCCTAGAACTCACTATTGTAGCACCAGATTGGCCTTAACACCACAGAAATCTGTCTGCCTCTACTCCCCCTCTCCACCCCCCCAGTGCTGGGATCAATGACACATGGAAACAAGCCTACTTTTCTTTTGATACTTTTAAATTTCAAACAGCTGGCATGGTATTAACCTATGATTAATAAAAAACTTTAGCTAACTCTAAGCAATGCTTTTCTACTATTGTAACTACTGAGTTGCAAGATGATTTGTGATCTCACTTTAGAAATCAAAGTTCACTAGAAGTCAACAATCTACAAGAAGAAATTTACAGTCCTTAGGACAATAACCCTGGGGACTGAGTTCAAGAATCTTTTTTAAATCTTGTTTGTTTCTTGACAGTCTTACTCTGTAGCCTATGCTGGCCTCAAACATGTGGCCATCCTCATACTGGGATTATAGGAAGGCCTGCACCTCCAGGCCAGCATCATTTGTTGAATCCTAAGTAAAATAAAGTATATCAGCAGCCAGAGCATTTTAAAAAAAAGAGAGAGAGGGTTGTTATCACACTGCCATTTCCACTCCCGGTTTTCTTTAAGGACAGGGCATACAGCTAATTGGTACAGTAGTCTGTTTGGCATGTATTACTAAATAAGAACTGTAACAAAAAAAGGGGGGCATTTTAAAGTTGGGTGTGGTGGGTCATAACTGAGTCCCAGAACATGGGAGGCTAGGGCAGGAGAATCATTAAGAGAGGCTGCCCTGGACTGGACTGCCTTGTGAGTTGTAAGCCAGTCGCATAAAACCCACAGGTTCTAATTACAGTTCCACTGCAGCCCACTTCATTACCAAGACTTTCCCCAAAGGTCTAATACTAAAAACAGTTTACATCCACTGCTGAAGCTCCCTGATTTCAGTACATTGGTTTTTCTACAATCAAATAAACTTCTTGTTAAAGTAAAGGTCAATTTAAAAATACTTAGTACCTACAGTTACTTACTTTTAGAATTTCATACATGTAAAATCGAATGTCATAGTCTGTTAACGTCTGGTACAATTGCTGTTAAAGACAAATGAAATTATTTATGCTATAAATCAATGCTAAAACAACACTTTTCCTACCCTGGTTAACAGTAATTTCAACTAGGAACTGGCTCATTCAGCATGGTCCCAAGATTTGTTTTCCAAATGCTTTCTATCCCTCTACCAAAAATTCATTTTCAAGAGACTCTTTCAGTCTTCACCTCTCCATGTAAGATAAAGGATAGCATAAAACATATATTGAAGCTATAGTGCAGTGTTGGAATCTACCTATACTTATGACTGACACAACATGCACTGATACACTTTTACAACCTAGGGTTTTTGTTTCATTTACCTTCTAACTCCCTTCAAAGGCATTTTGGTAGATAATCTCTGCAGTAGTGAAATGCCCTTTCTTGGCCTACACATTTGATACTACCATCACCAATGGGGACAAAAATGTGAAGACAAATTTGCTCAGCTAACTGAACAAAAACTATTCCAGTATATATAGTGGCAAACATCTGCAATATAATTTTTCCAGTTTCTAAAAAGTCTTCAGATTATTTTTTATATCTAAAATTACCTTTAAGTAGTGAGTGCATTCTCAGACAATTTTTTGAGTTTATCATTCTGATTCTAAAATACTTAGAACAGTTTCTCTTTTTTCTTTTTTCAAACAAATAAACCATCTGTTCCTAATCCTGGATTTGTATGAAGTCAAACTCTATTAAATGTGTACTTGAGGAAAGCACCTACATTCTTCAGTTATACCAGAACAGAGGACTGTTGGAATAAGTAGGCTACCTGAGACATTGATTGAACATGTTTGTGTTACAGCAAAATTTTACATGAGCTTTTTTTCATTACCTTTTTTGATATATACCCAGGGGAGGAAATATAGCTCAATTATAGCTGAATTGCCAGGCACTTTAAACTCTAAAAAACCTGGGTTCAATATCCAACAGAACAAGAACAAAAAAGAACAATAGCCTGAAGTTTCTAAGGTCTTAAGAAATATGCATGTAGTCTCTACTATTATAGAACAACTTGTACTTTCTTTCCTGAACATGGCTGCCTCAAGTTAACATGTACTGTCACCTTCACTAGTCTGGACACAGCAGAAACTATTAAATTAATGATAAACATGGTAAGATATAAACTTACTAGTTATTTAAAGAACTCTAAACAAATACAAGCATAAAATATCAAGGCATGGAAAACAGATACTACTTTTAGCACCAATCAATCCACAGGTAAAATACTTTTTTAAAAACAAGCAAAAAGCAAGCTCTTTTTAAACTGCCATTTCCCAAAGACTTTATGATCTAAAAATTCAGTAAATAAAATGGTTGTTTATGAATGATACCTTGAAGTCTGTGTTGTTTACATGTTCAAAAACCAAGGCAGGGGTTCGTGACTAAGGGAAAAAAAAGAAAATACATTAGTATTGGTCCTGGCAGCTTTGGTTTTCAGCTTGTGAGGGGAAATGTGGCAGTCTTTGTTGTGGTAGTTAAGAAACCTTGTCCACTCTGATCATTACTTGGGTTATTTCTAAAAAGGATTTTGAAGAAAACTCTCAAGTTGAAACCTCCTAAGGCTTTAGGGGACCCAAAAATATTCTTATGGCCCACTGGCAACAGGCCTAGGTTTGGAGACTGGATTAACACATTTGGTTTTTAGTGTAACTAATCTTCTAGGCTAGAATAACAGATTGTGTGTGTGTGTGTGTGTGTGTGTGTGTGTGTGTGTGTAAGTCTCTTCTTTCAAAGCAGGACCTAAGCTGGTTAAATGTCTGATTTAGAACACTTAAAGCAGTATTTAATGGTGGAATATGGAAAACAGAAGTGAGTAAGTTTGGGCCCAACATCACCTGAGCTCCAGTGGATCTTGCTAACAATTACTATACTTACCACAGGGTCTTTTACAATATCTGCAAGTGTGATGATGTTAGGACCACCTCTCAAATTCTCCAAAATCTTTATTTCACGCTTAATTTTCTTCTTTTTTACTGGCTGAAATGGTAAAGGTGTATTAGCACATATATATAAAAGTATTTCTCAGTACTTCTCAGATACTGTAAAACAAAACAGCTCCTATATGAGCTTCCTGAAGAAAGACGTGAAGGAGCTCTCAGAACCCCTTCTCCTGTCAGGTTCACTATAGCCACTTAAACATTTCTACTCCAAAGACCAGATATCCACAGAACTATCATTTAGTTTCAATTTAATTGCAGTATGCCACCCTTCTTTAAAACCTTTCAAGCCACCATTTTAAAAAAACAAAAAACAAAAAACATTTAATGAGGCCAAAGAGATGGCTCAGCCCTTAACGGCACTTGCCACCAACACTGCTACTGCTGAACTGATCCTGAGATTCATCCCAAGTCCATGTGGTGGAAAAAGAGAATGACTTTTGCAAGTTGTCTTCTGATCTCTAAAGACTCACAAAATAAGTAAATAATGTTAAAACAAAGTTTTTAATGCATTAATAAAAAGGGGGTCCCTTTTTATTCCTTCCTGCACAGTCTCCCTATAGTCCAGGTGGCTTCAAATTCATACCAATATTCCTGCTTTGCCTCCTAAATGTACTTTAAAGGAATGCAATTTCTTTTAAAATGGCTAATAGCTAGAACTAATAGTTTTTGTGTTTTTAGGTATGTGTGTGCTTTTGTTTTGCCTGTGGACTATCATTAAAAAAACTTGTGAGACAATAAAAATGCTACAAATGGAAAGTGTTTGGGAACCCCTGCTTCTCAGTAGCAACAGACACCTCTGTGGCAAGGAACAATGAGCTGAGTCCCCAGTACAATATAGAACAGGCAGTGCGGGGCTGGAGAGATGGCTCAGCGGTTAAGATCACTGACTGCTCTTCCAGAGGACCGGGGTTCAATTCCCAGCACCCACATGGCAGCTCACAACTGTCTGTAGTTCCAGTTCCAGGCAAACACCAAGGAAAATAAATACATAAATAAAGTTTTTTAAAAAAAAAAAAAAGAACAGGCAGTGCATTACTGATACATGCTGCATAGTAGACAGCCTACTGGCTAAATCTGACTTGTGCAACATATGAAAAAACCTTGAGCAGAAATTTGTTTTTAGAATTTTATATATGAGTGTTTTATCTGCATGAATGTCTGTGTACCACATATGCGTTGATATTCTCAGAAGCCAGAAGAGGGCATCAGATTCTCTAGGACTGGAGTGAGAGTTATGAGCTGCCCTGTGGACTAGGAATCAAACTCATGTCCTCTGAAAAGCAGTTGCTCTCAAACATTGAGTCATCTTCCCAGTATTCTACAGTCCTCTTCTATTGTTGGGGAGGGTGTATGTGGGTGGATGTGCATGTACACATGAGTGTCAATACTGGGCATTTCCTCAATTGCTTCTCCACTACATTTGTTACCAATGTTATATATAACACTGATTCACTTTTAACTAAATCTCATAGCATGTACACGGAGATCAAAGTACAACATAGCGAGTTGAGCCACATAGGTTTTAGAGATTAAACTGAAGTTGTCAGCAACCTGTTGGGACATTTTGCTAGTACTCCACCTTATATGTTGAGACAGGACCTTCTCATTTTCTCTCATTAAATTTGAAGCTTACTGAGTGATTAGCCTGCCTGGCCAACAAGTCCCAGACATAAACCAAGTCTCTAAATTCCCAGTACTGACTCTATAGGCACACACTGCCATGTCTGGCTTTTTAGGTGATTACTAGGGATCTGAACCCAGTTGCTCAGACATGCATGGCAAATGTTTTACTGAGTAATATTCCCAGCTGTTATTTTGTTTGCTTCTCCTTTTTTCGTAGTACTAGGAATCAAACTTAAGGCCTGATGTACTTTAAGCAAGTAGCATTCTACCACTGTGCTACATGCCTACACGGTTCCTTTTCCTGATGAAGCACACATAAAATGAACTGAAAGCTCAGGAAATGAACATGAAGTAAGAACTGGGAAAAAGAAGCCCCTTCGGCCGGCCACATTCTAACAATCTCTTCTCTTACTTTAGGTCCGATATGGCAAACTACTAACAGGTTTTCTATTGACTTCAGAGGATGTAACAGGCAGGCTAAATTACTGGGGGAAAAAGAAAATCAAGTGACATGTACAAAAAGGTATCCCTATGGATAGATTTCACATTCCAAATAACTTTGATATTACTTCTCTTCTTGCACTCACCTTGAGAATTTTAACAACAACTTTTTCATTATTTGTGATATTGATGGCTTCAAATACTTCACTGTATTTGCCCCTGCCTAATTTTCTAACAAGCTGGTAATCATCTTGATTTCTGTGGATAAAAACAAAGTGACAATGATTTCAAAATACCATATTTTCAACTTGCAAAACTCCATTTTTGCCACATTTTTGGTGGTACATGCTTCCATGCACTTGGCAGGTGAACACAGAAAGATCTACATTCAAGGACATCCTGAGATATTTACAGAAAGCTTGTCGACAGTCTACTAAACGACTCTGAAGAAAGGAAGAGAAGTAACACACACACATCCCATGAAAGAAAAGAGAGATAAAAGTGATAGACAAATTTATTAACAGCAGAAGTAATATAAATAATATATACTTCAAATGCTACATTAAAAAAAAATCTAAGCCAGTTATAACTAAATGTGTATCAAATAGAAAACAGAAAAGTTTGGGACTATGAGTCAACTCAAATGCTGACCATGTAAACCAGACATGGTACACACCTATATTCTTAGAATTCAGGTAGAATTCAAGCTCAAGGTTATCCTCAGCTACATAGTTCAAAGCTAGCCTGGGCTGCATAAAATTCTGTTTTAATAAGTATTAAAAAGAAGAATTATCATTAAGCTTTTCAAATATTCTTTCAAATCTCCAACTATTTATGATACTAATAGCAGAGCATACTGAGATTCTGTCTTAATAAGCATTAAAATGAAAAAGAATTATTAAGTTTTTTTTTTTCAAATAATCTTTCAAATCTCCAACTATTTACAATCTAATGGCACAGTACACATGGTCAGCTTATATTGGGATTTAAGTATATACTTGTTTGACTCCAACAGCAGGCTACTTCCTTCAGTAACTGAATTGCATATATTCTTGCTTATTACCTGGTCCAATACTAGCACTGAACTCCACAAATAATCTAAGATCTAAGACTATTACAGTTCAGATATACCTGGAAGCAGTCCTTTTTTAATCAAGCCTCTTTTGTCTACAACATAGATATGAAATAAGGGTTAATTTAATAAATAAATTAAATATAAGAGTTAGCTAGTAATAAGCCTGAGCTATTGACAGAGCATTTATGAGCCACCATGTGGTTGCTGGGAACTGAACTCAAGACCTCTGGAAGAACAGTCAGTGCTCTCAATCTCTGAGCCATCTCTCTAGCCCTTAGCATATGTCTCTGTGTCAGTTATTTGGGAGCAGGTGATTGGGAAAAAAACACCTACAAAACCACACAACCTTTGTTTACATACATTTTGTTAACTAATAAGGACATTAGCGGTAATAGGTAAAGAGTAAGGCAGATGTCAATACTTTCCTTTGTCCACTGCTGCTTTACTTGAGGCCCTTGCTCTAACCAACAAATACAGTTCCTTCAGGAGGCCTGAAGAATTAACCTAAAGAATTAAGAGGCTCGGGAAGGGGAATGGCAAGTCTGAGGCTATCCTGGGCAGCAAAGCGAAAGCTTGCCACAAAAACAAACAAGCAACAACAAACCAGTAAGGTCAAATTCTACTAGGCATGGTATGTGCTAGTGCATACCTATTCCTAGCTATTTGGGAGGCGGAGGCAGAAGGATCACAAATTTAGGGCCTGCTTGGGCCACAGAGTAAATTCAGACTAGTCTGTTTAGCTTACAGGAACTTTATCTCAAAAGAAAAAATGAAGTGGGGGGCTGGTGGCACATGCCTGTAATAATATCAAATCCCAACACAAGGAGGTATCAGGAGTTCAAGCTCATCCTTAGTATATGAGAATCTATCTTGAAACTACCAAAAATTAAAAAGGGGATGGAAAGATGAATTAGTGATTAAGTGTACTTGTTCTTACAGAGGACCCAGCTTCAGTTCCCAGAACCCACATAGTGGCTCATGACCAATTGTAACTCTAGTTCCAGGGGATCTGATCTTCCCTCCTGATCTATGAGAGTACCATGCAAAACATTTTTTTTTTTTTTTTTTTTTTTTTTTTTTTTAAGTTTAATAAACTTTATTTATTTATTTGCCTTGGTATTTGCCTGGAACTGGAACTACAGACAGTTGTGAGCTGCCATGTGGGTGCTGGGAATCGAACCCAGGTCCTCTGGAAGAGCAGACAGTGCTCCTAACCGCTGAGCCATCTCTCCAGCCCCTCATGCAAAACATTTATACATATTAAATAAGCAAATCTGAGCTGCTAAGATGTCTTAGAAGGTAAAGGTCTGTGCTAGAGTATGGTGCATGGAAAGAACCAACTCCCAAATTGTTCTTTGACACATGTGGCACATGCAGCCTTCCCACCAAATAAATAAAGTGCAATGATTTTTAAACACCTCCTCCCCCAAATAAAACAAAAAGCCAGTTAACACTCTACCAGGCATGAATCCCTATGTATAACCCAAGGTGTGCTTGGTATAGCTCCGGAGAGGTGGAGACAGGAAAAAAAAAAAAAAAAAAAAAAAAAAACAGACTGGGGCTATCAACCACCAGTTGAGTACCTGCACGATTTACAAGGCCCTAGGTTTAATGCTACGTAGTAGGGGAAAGAAGGCTACATTCCACTTATTGTTATAATACAGTATGTATCATTACCAGTCATTCGTTCTTCTCAAGCAGTTAAAAAGGAGAATGAAAGAAAAGACATAGTGTACTAGGAGCAATAGACACTATTAATACTATCAGGTCTCTTTCTGTTCATTGGGTTCTTTTATACAAGGACATATAAACTAATACAAACAAGCAAATAGCACCATGTAAACCTTCAAAGAGGCTCTGTAGTATGATTTCGGCAGAGCTATGAGAGCATTTGGTTTTGAAGATAAGACTCTAAGATTTCTGCAGTAAACACAGGTAGTACCCAGAGTTCAAAGTCTGTGACATTACAAAATTGTTAAGATTATCAATAGTGATAACATTTATTGGTTTGTACCATGGTTCTTAATGGTATCTCTAAGACAAGAGCATTGCCCCATATGCAGAAAAATTGCTTGCTGTTAAATTATCACAGCATACCAGAATGCAGACCACACCCTATAACAGTTTTAACCACTTACAGACTCCAAAAGTCAGGAATCAGATATAAAGTACTGTATATGGGAGTTAATTTTTTTTTGAAACAAGGTTTCACTACATAGCCCAGATTGACATCCAATTCAAAGTCATCTGGCCTCAGCTTCTCACATTTAGTTGAGTTATATCTCTGTGAGTTTTCAAATTGTTTACTTTGTACTTAACTATCAAAATAATTTTATCACAAAAGGAGACAAAACTCTTCAATTAAATACTATGTTCAGACGGGAAATGCAAATGTTCAAATAAGCCCTCTGAGAGTAAACACAGTTGTTGAAGGAAGCTACAGTTCCTGAGGATAGAACTGAGTTGCATTCCATGATGCACATAACTAGGGACATGAAAAGGATAAAGGATAAATCCTGTTTTTCATCCAAAAGAAGTTTCTGTTTCTAGAACTATTTTATTCTTTACTATTAACATCATGGTTCAGAACTCTGACTTAAGTAATTAAGTCTCTCAAGTACTTCAAAAATCTCTCACCTATCTTCAATACTAGCTTTTAATTCAGCTTGTGATCTACCTGTCCAAGCTTCTCAAGGTTCCATAATAGAAGCTAAAGCTTGAAGGCAAGCTGATAGTTCTTAGTATACTCATGCACAAAATATATAAAGCAGAGAAGGAATCACAGTGACTTTTAGACCACAAACCCAGAGCTTGGCAAATCACCAGCCTGTAGTATAATAAAATTGTAGCCCAAAGAAAGCAAGCTTGGCTTTTTCCTTGAGCTTTGGAGGGGTCAGGGAAGGCTTTTGGACAGAAATTACCCAATAAATCCACAAGAGATAGCACTCTGTGTGAGTATAGTGAAGTAAATGGAAATAATTACCCCCATTCCACCACATGTGACTCATAATCCCAGTATTCTCGGGGTCTGTGCGTGTTAACATCTGTGTAAACTCTGGCCCTGCTTGGCACGGGTCCCGACATGTCAGACAGGTTGGCAGACAAAGCTGAACTTGATGTTTGAAGATCTGGCAGTCACTGTGTTCAGAGGCAGATGTGGGTAAGACCTTGTTCAGACTTATTTTCTTCAAGCTGCAGAGAAAAAAAGGCAAAAGACAAATTATTCTTCTCAAAGTATTTTTGGGAAAACTATTTTACTAATAATAATGATCTCAAATATACCTTTATGCTAAAATATCCCAGCTGTGCTAAAACTGATACTGATTCTAATCAAATTCTGCAAAGTAGCCCAAATCCTTATGCAATGCTTGGAAATTCTTTGTAAGATAGCATGGAAAATAAAAATAGCACTGAGGGTAGATACAACAGCATTGTCACTGTTTACCAAAGGCATGCTAAAATGTCCTAAAATGGGGAGAAAGCCACCAATTATTATTTGTAACATCTGACAGAACTAGGGAGAAACAGCTCATATACCTTCAATATTATCTTATGTTGATCCCAATCATCTGGGTGATCTTATATTAGCAGACACATAACATTAAGATATACTTGATTTCAATGGGCAGCACTCAGGTGGCCCAAGAGTTATATAGATCATCATCAGTTACATAGAGTTGAAGCTGACTTGGGCAGGACTCCCTATCTCAATAACAACAAACAAAAACCCCACCTGGTATTAGATAGCAATATTAGCTGAGCTATATCTTCAGGACACAAGAGGCAGAAGCAGGAGAATCAGGAAATTCAGGGTTAGCTTAAACTATCAAGTGAGAGGCCAGTCTAGGCAATATGAGATTCTGTCTAAAAACATAATAAAACAAAACCAAAAAACAAGTCAACTATAAAAATGGGGGTGGGGGGGCTGGAGAGATGATGGTTCAGTGGTTAAGAGCACTGACTGTTCTTCCAGAGGACCAGGGTTCAATTCCCAGCACCCACATGGCAGCTTACAACTAGTTCCAGTTCTCAGTTCCAGGCAAACACCAAGGCAAATAAAAGTTAGTAAATAAAGTTCTTTAAAAAAAAAAAAAAAAAATTGGGGGTGAGGGACAGTACATCTTTTAAAACTAGGCTACCAAATCAAACATTTTCCCTGAAAATCCTGTCTTCCTCCACCAAAATCCCCAACACTTGTTGATCCCTGTATTACACATTTAATGAAAAAATGTACTGAGTTTTTCTTTCATGTGACAACTTCAGAAAAACATATCATCTATACATAGTTTTCTGGTTCATAATGCCTAGCTTCATCCAAGTGCCAATCAGTCTATACAGGATGCAGGCCAGCTAAGGCTGCACAGCAAGACTCCTGTCTCAATACTACAACAACACACACACATACAAAACCAAAAGACAAAATAACCCATTAAAATCAAAGGAAGGAAGAAACATGATGACTAAATAATACTCTTGACTATCGTGTAGCACACAATAGACACTACAGAAAAAGCAGCATTGACAGAGCAAGACATTAGAGGCAGATTAAAGTGTTAGGCTAATGTAAAATTATCAAGTCAGTATACAACCATATAAGAAAAATATCTGAAATAACTAGGTGTATCTACCTGTGTATATACATAAATACATACATAATACATAAATACATAAAAGCACATAAAAGCTGGAAGAATGGCTCAGTCAGTAAAGCACTTTACAAGGACCTGAGTTCAATTTTCAAATCCCTGGTAAAAAAACAACAACAAAAAAAACCCCCAAAAAACAAACAAACAAAAAAAACCAAATAGGTGTGGTGGTATATGCCTGTAATTCTAGTATTGGGGAGGCACAACCAAGATTTTAGACTGGCCAGCCCGTCTAGCCTTTAATTGGTTGAGCTCCAGGTAAAGAAGACCTTGTCTCAAAAAAGGAGGTGGAGAGTACCCAAGGTCATTCTCTGGCTACCACATACAAATGCACATATGAATACATGGCCACAAATGTGTACTGGCATGCACACATACAAATAGACAGAGGCACAGACACACACCAAAAACTGTCAAAATATACAATGGGAGCATGTCTTTAATGGGAGGCAGAGGCAGGCAGATCTGTGAGTTTGAGGCCAGCCTGGTCTACATAGAGTTTCAGGACAGTCAAATAAACTGTAAGTAGAATTAACTTTAATATCAACCCTTCTTGCCTTTAGTCAGATTCTCCCTCTTTTAGTCTATGAGATGCCCACTTTTCAACGTGGCAACAAAAAAGAAAACTAGAGGCTTAGAAATGGTCAACACCTGATAACTACACAGGCTGGACCATATATTTCTACTCATGTAATTTTGCTTCTAATATTTGAAACAAAAGATTATTCTGGAATGTGAAAAGGCAAAACTAGTTTTTATACCACAAAGTTTTAGTTAGTCCATTTAAATACTAATGTTTATTATCCATCAAAATAAAGCATGAGAGATGGAGATAGAGCTCACTGGTAGAGTATTTCCTAGCACACAAGATACCGCCATTCAAGCTCCATCACTATCTCACATACAAACATGGGATAGGTATATAGATCCTTGAGAGCACTTGCCTACCCAAATCATCTCATCTCTAAACCAAACAGTGAATGTATGAGATCTTACGACACAAAAATGTCTACAGTAAAGAACAAGGAGGCAGGCAGGAGAATTAGGAGTCCAAATTCATCCTCAGCTATTCTCAAACTAACAAAACAGGAGACAGCAAGGTACCTCATGGCAGCACAGGATGTGTGAGAATGAGGGGCCAAGGGAGGAAAAAACACACACACATTTGTGACAGTCCAAGTCTGGGTGGGTGGGTGGGTGTGCAAGCGCGAATGTGTACATACACATGTGCAAAAGTTTGAGTAACTGGTCAAGCTGTATTGGATCCTCATGTAGGGCTAGGCTTGAAGGAAAAGCAACGGTGTAAGGAAAGCACCTAAACCCTGCTGCAGAATCAGTAACATCTGTGGAAAACTCAGGAAAAGCACAATTATCCTTGCCTGTCTTATAAATTCAAAGATCAAAATTCAAACAAGGGCTGGGATTATAGCTTACTAAAAAACTTGTACAACAAGTACAAGACCTTAAATTCAGTTTCTAGTATCACAGAACCAGAAAAAGAAACCCAATCTTATTAGTCCAACTTGCTTTTTCTTTCACTGGTCTAGCATGGGAGCAAATCACTGGTCTACAGAGCTACTTTCAAGAGCCAGAAAATACAGAGAAACCCTGTCTTGAAAGCACCTCTACTCTTTAAAAAAGTGGCAGTAGGGGCCGTCCTAGGAGTTAAACCATAGGCTTTGGTGACAGCTTTGAATATGCTGGGCACATTCTATTCTACCTCCTTGGTCTTCTGAGTCAGAAAAAAACAATTATACTCAAAGGTGGAAAAAAAAAAATAGGACCCAGGAAAAAGGAAGTCTGAAAGGCCTTAGTTAGCCCTTGAAGATTAAAATTTTGTTCTGATGTAACCAAAGCCAGGAGTTCTACATTGTAAGGCAGAAAGTTTAGAAGTTTAGTAGGTGATCCCCTCTATAAGAACCCAGAACTGGGGGCTGAAGAGATGGCTCAGGAGTTAAGCACTGACTGTTCTTCCAGAGGACCTGAGTCCGAGTCCCAGCATCCACATGGCAGTTAACAACTATCTGTAATCCTAAAACCTGACACCCTTACACAGTTATACATGCAGGCAAAACACCAATTCACATAAAAAAATAAAGAAACCAGAACTCTGAAGACAGAGTGAAAAGGCTGAGTGAACAGAGAGAAGATCGAGGAGAGAAATAAAGCTGTATTGAGATATTTATCACATCTCAATTTATTTTAAAGTAGTCTTAGGAGACCTGACAAGCAAAACAGGATGTCTTGCAATGTTTCTCAGTGATTCCTATACAAGAATGGAAATTTAAAACTCAGTTGCAGAGTGCTTGTTTAGAATGCACAAAGTGAACACCAGCAACACATAAAGTCAGGATTAATGGATGGCACCAACCTATACGCATAATCCCAATATCTGGGAGGTGATAAAAGGAAAATTAAAAGCTTAAGGTCAGGGGCTGGAGAGATGATGACTCTGGTTGAGAAGCCCCAGGTTGCATTCCCAGCATTCACAACCATCTCCAGTTTCAGGAAATCCAAAGCCCTCTTTTGGTCTCAGGGGCTCTGTATGCTTGTGGTACAGAGAAGAGACATACATGCAGATAAAACACCCAAAGAAATTGAAACAAACAAAAATTCTTAAAGAGAATCCAGATTAGGTTCTTAGTACCACCCTGGTGGGCTCACAACCATCTGTAACGTTATTTTTATTTTCTTTAAGGCGTGGTCACTTCTTGGCCATCCTGGAACTCATTGTATAGACATGGCTCAAACTCAAAGACTCTCCTACCTCTACCCCTTAAGTACAGGCAATAAAGGTATGGTTCATCACACCTGGCTATAAATAAACTTAAAAAGCAAACATACAAACATCCCACCACTGGCTACATAGTGAATTGGAGGCCAACAGGGGCTCCATGAGATGCTGTTTCAAAATTTAAAAGTTAATTTGATTTTCTAAATTATTTTATGTATATGAGTGTTTTGTCTGATTATGTGCCTAGTGCCCTCATAGGTCAGAAGAAGATATTGGGAGTCCCTGAAATTACAGATGGCTGTGAGGTACCATGTGTGCTGCAAATCGAATCAAACCTGGGTCTCCTGGGAAGAACAAGTTCTCTTTGCTAACCCAACTCTCTAGTACTTTTATTATTATTGGTTTTTTTGAGACAGGATCTCTCTGTAGTCCTAGAGCTTGCTGTGTAGACTAGGATAGCCTTGAGCTCACAGGGATCTTCCTGTCTGTGCCTCCTTTAAAGGTATGCACATCTGGTCCCTATTACTTTTTTTTTGTTGTTTGAGACTGAGCTCACTTGAGATCTGCTTGCTTCTGCCTCCTGAGTGCTGGGATTAAAGGTGTGAGCCACCACTGCCCTTTATTACCTTCTTAAAGATTTATTTTTATAATGTGTGTATGAATGTTTCCCTACATTTATGTGCACCACATGTATAACAGGTTCTGAAAGAAGTCAGAAGGTGTCAGATCCAGTTACTGTTATAAGCTGCCATTGGGAATCAAACCTGAATCTCTCAGGAGCAGTAAGTGCTCAACTGTTGAGCCTGAATTCCAGCCCAATTTGATAATTTTAACACATCTTATCTCCTTCTTTTCAGAATAGGGCGAGACAATGTAGAATATGCATTAAGTTATATTCTAAAAGGATACCCAGGTTGGATGAATGATTTACAAAATGTCAGCTTCAGAAAAGATACAGCATTCAGAACTAGCCAGGTGTCAACAACAGTTTAATAGAAGCTAACTACATTATTTCCTCATCTTACTCCTAAAAAAAAAAAAAAAAAAAAAAAGAATGTCTTGTTTTTTAAAGAAAGAACAAGTGGGGGCTGGAGAGATGGCTCAGAGGTTAAGAGCACTGATTGTTCTTCCACAGGTCCTGAGTTCAATTCCCAGCAACCACATGGTGGCTCGAAGTCATCTAGTGAGATCTAGTGCCCACTTCTGGCATCCAAGCATACATTCAGGCAGAACACTGTATACATAATAAGAGCTATTTAAAACATACGAAAGAAAAAGTATCTAACTTTAGTCATTTTTTACTGTTACTTTAATTTTTTTTTAATATTTACTTTTATTTTATGTGAATTGGTGTTTTGCCTGCATGTATAACTTTGTAAGGGTGTCAGATCTTGGAATTACAGACTTACAGACAGTTGTTAGCTGCCATGTGGATGCTGGGAATCGAACTCAGGTCCTCTGGAAGAACAATCAGTGCTCTTAACCGATGAGCCATCTCTCCAGCCCGTTACTTTTAAATTTTATCTCTTGAATCACACCTGAGGATTTATTTGAACTTCTGAGGTACTTTAAAATGGTCTTTTTTAAACATGAAGGCAACAATTATCCTCAGACTAGTTCGTCCCTTGAACCTTTCCTGTTAAGAGATTCAGTTACTGAAAATTAAAAGCCTCAAGGCACTGTGGGATAAAAGAGCACACTGGGATAAAAGAGCAAGATTATTCTAGTTAACACACACAGTACCTTACATAACCCAAGGCCTAACGTTGATATCACAAGTCTTCCTCTAAGAATCTACCACCTTACTTTTGGAAGCCAGGTCTCCTAAATCAAACCCAAAACTTAGTTTCGCAAGCTAGCTTGCTCAGGGGAATTTCCTGGCTCTGCCCTCCAGTGCTAGAATTAGGTAGGCAGTCACTCCTACCTGGCAATTTACTTGGTTCTGGGTAAAAGAACTTAAAGTCCCCTTGCTTGAGACCTCTCCATGACCTCTTTAATTTTTTTAAACAGTGTAGCTCAAAGTTTCTCAGTCCAGCCTAGCCTTGTAGTCTTGACAAATCTCTCCCACCCATGGTCTCAAAGCCGATTATAAAATGATTACTCATTGGCTTATATTAATTACAAGCTGTTTGACCTATGGCTCAGGCTCATTACTGACTAGCTCTTACAACTTAACCCATTTCTATTAACCTACGTCTAGCCACTCGGCTTTGTGGCATTGCATGTTCCATTATATCTTGCTTCCCTGGCAGCTGCTGAGTCTGCTCTGATGCCAACTTTCTCCTTCCTGAACCTCTCTTGGATTTCCTACCTGGCTATGACCTGCTGTGCCATAGGCCATAGCAGCTTTTTTATTAGCTAATGGTAGCAAGTCATAGTCACAGAGTACAGAAAGACCATCCGACAGGGTCCTGCTCAAGACTGGGCTTGCTTCAGGCTGTCCTGAAACTTCTTACAGTCCTCCTGGTTCAGTCTTAAGTGCTGTAATTACAAACACATGCCATCACCCCTGGTTTAAGGCAGAATTTATTTTTCTTTCTCTTTTGGGGGGTGGGGTGGGGCTCCGCTATGTAGCCCTGGCTGTCCTGGAACTCACTCTGCATGCCAGGCTAGCCTCGAACTCCCAGAGATCTGCCTGCTTATGCCGCTTGAGTGCTAGGATAAAAGGTGTGGGACGGGCCTGGAGAGATGGCTCAGCGATTAAGAGCCTGATTGTTCTTCTAGAGGACCTGGGTTCAATTCTCAGCACCCACATGGCAGCTCACAACTGTCTATAGCTCTAGTTTCAGGGGACCCAATGCCCATGCCAAAACATCAATGCACATAAAAAATAAATAAACAAAAGATAAAATACAAAGGTGAAGACTTTTCTGCCCATTACGTAAGTTTTTAGGGTAGCATTATGTTAACAAAATAACTTGGTTTCTTTTCTTCCGTTTTTAAAATTTAAATAAATGATCTACTTTGTTGGAAGACATCCCACTGTTGCTGAGTCATTTATTTAATGTGGATACTAATTAATTGGCTTAAAAGAGGAAAAATAAAATTTATACAGAGGATTCAACTGCTGATGATTTTGTTTTGCCATAAGTTTGTTTTAGGTTAGAAATATTTTTGCATTGCCTTTTGAAGCTATAATGCTGTATATTTTGTAGGAAGGAATAAAAGCAAAAGACTCATTTGTGTGCTAGGATTATAATCTAAAGATAAATGCCCTATGAATTTCTCCTCCCATAAGTTGTATTATTGTGATCTTACTTTGTAGTCCTGACTGTCTTGGAACTTGTGATCTTCCTCTTAAATGGTAGCATTACATACAGGTGCCAACATGCCCAGTTTTTTTTTTTTTTTTTTAAACTTTATTTATTATTTATTTATTTATTTGCCTTGGTGTTTGCCTGGAACTGGAACTACAGACAGTTGTTAGCTGCCATGTGGGTGCTGGGAATCGAACCCGGGTCCTCTGGAAGAACGGACGGTGCTCTTAACCGCTGAGCCATCTCTCCAGCCCCGCCCAGTTTTAAAGTAATTTTTTTAGGGAAGTATGCTGAGTATCAAACTAGGTCCATATATATATAAGTGTTCTATCACTGAGCTACATCCATAGCTATTACAAATATATTCCAAAATCAGACCCTTAGAAGGGTCAGAGAAAATTTATTGTTTTGAACAGGAAGTTAGTTTAGTGTGCAGTTGAAACTTTTGAATTTGAAGGTCAAAGAAAGCCTGGGAACTAGTTTTGTTTATTCATTCTTAGGGTGAAACTTAATTCCATTGGCCACCATTCTCTGGAACTTAAGGACAGAAAATGCTAAAATCTAAAGTAATCTAAGGTAGAACTCAACATTTACATTTATAATAATCACTGCTACCATTTCAATGCCTCTTAAAGAGGTGAAGCATGAGATGCACTCTCAGGTTCAGAGGTTAAATAACCTATCTAACCTCCCCAACTACAGGAGCATTAAATAGAAGAGAATACATTTGAACAAGTCTATTAGGGTTAGGGTTCTTTTTAGTAAATTCAATACCAGGTTCTTAAATTCTACAAATGGACAGGGTCTTACTATGAAGCCCTGGCTGGCCTGGAGTTCTCTATGTAAACCAGGTTGTCTTTAAATTCAGATTCACCTGCTTCTGCCTCCTGAGTACTAGGTGCAAAATGATTTTTTAATAGCCACCAAAAAACACTGCCATGTTGAGTGTGGTGGTACATGCCTTTAATCCCAGCACTATGGAGGCAGAGGTAAGCAGATCTCTGGGACTACAAGTCAGTCCAGTCTATATAGTGAGTTCTAGGCCACCAGGGCTACATAATGAGAATGCCTCAAAAACAAAAACAAAAACAAAATAGGGCTGGAAAGATGGCTCAGAGGTTAAGAGCACTGACTGTTCTTCCAGAGGGCCTAAGTTCAATTCCCAGCAACCACATGGTGGCTCATAACCATCTATGATGACATCTGGTATCCTCTTCTTTTAAAAAAAGAAAAAAAAAAAAAAAACAAAACAAACCCTATACTAAAACTATTGCCTTGAGGTACTTTAGATATAAGGTAAGGTGTAGATGTCTGAGGTGCCTTTAAAACAAAGCCTTTGTTGTAAAGATGTATGATGGTCACCTTAGAACGTTTTCTAGAAACTGTCATATATGATGGCGTAAGAAAACATCAGAAACCAGAAACACAACTACACACTGATTACAGGAAAACACAGCTCCCAATGGATATTTAAGTCCTTAGGAATGTATCTGAAAATTCTTCAGTATATCAAAAGTGTGGAATGTAATATTTTGGGAGAAAAACTGGTCAGAAAGACAGATGAATAGAAGCAAATAATGAAAATAATCTCCAACTAAATTATATGGGAAAAAACCCATACGTTTGAAATTTACTGTTTTGATTACTAGACTTTGTTTTTAAAGGATGAGCACTAGGAAGAGGGCTTGTCTAGTATGTGCCGAACCATAAGTTCAACCTCTAGTACCACAGAGAAAAAAAATGAGACAGTCTGGAAACTAGGGCTACAGTTCAACTATGAGCACTTACCTAGCATGTTCAAGGTTCAACCAACAGCAACACACACCCAATAAAAAGAACTTTCACTGTGCATTATGGCTTACCCCTATAATCTCAGCACGCCAGAGACTCAGAAGGAGCACCTTAAATTAAAGGCAAACTTTGGCTATATAGTTAGTTAGTCAAGACTGTCTCAAAGAATCTCAAACCCCAAAAGAGAGAAAACAAAACTAAATGAGAGTTTATGACTTATGCCAAGAACGGTGGTATGTGCCTTTAAGCCTTATACTGAGAAGACAGAGAAAGGACAGTCCCTACAAGTTCAAGGCCATCCTGGTTTACACTTGTTACAGGGAAACTACATCTTAAAAACAAACAAAAGCCTTATAATCAAAATCTGGCCAGCCAATTGGCTGTTGAGTTCAATCTCAAGGATCTACTCCCAAAACTTATCCTCTGACCCCCCCCCACACACACACACACACTCACACACAAGATTAAAGAGTTCATCCATACTTGCAACAAATCATATCACTTCTATAAAAACAAAAAAGAATTTATATCTTAGCTGGGTGTAGTGTCTCATATTTGCAATCCCAATGCTTGGGAAATTGAGACAGGAGGCTTGCTGAGTTCAAAGCCAGTCAGGGCTAACAGAGCTATAGTATAGAGTAAGTCCCTATCTCAACACTGTCAAACACAGGACTGTCCATCCTCTTCTCCCCATTCCAGCTTATAATTAAAAGATACACAGAAAACCAGGAGTATAGATTAGTGGTAGAGTGCCTACCTAGCATGGGCAAGATATGGGCAAGGGTTCACTTCCCAGCATGCTGCCCTGCCCTCAAAAGACACCAAAGAAGCAAAATCCACCCCCCTCCCCAATCAAATCAAACTAGACATGCTGGCCTATGTCTCCAATGCCAGCACTCAAAAGGCAAAAACAGAAAGATCACAGAGTTATATGTCAGTCTGGTCTACATAGTGAATGGCTCAGTAGCCTAATCTGAACTCCATCCCTGGGTAGAAGAGAAACTACTCCCAAACGTTGTTTTCTAATCTCCACTCATATACATGACACAGTATGCATCCATATGCAAAATTTAAAAAAAAAAAGTCAACAAAAATAAATCAAGGCTGTGTGTGTCCCCCCCAGTGAGAGAAAAAAGCAGTAGGTGCCTAGGGCTTGGAGGCTGAAGCAGGAGGATCTCTAGCACACTTCAGGCCAGCCAGAACCATGTGAAGAAAGTACACTCAAAAAACAAACAAGCAAACAAACAAAAAATAAAACCAGGTATGATGGCACTTGCCTTTGATCCTAGCACTCAAGAAACACAGGAAGGTCAATCTCTGAGTTTGAGGCCATCCTGTTCTACATAGAGTTTCAGGAGAGTCAGAACTACAAAAACAAACAAAAAACCAAAAACCTCACAACATCCAAAATGAAAACAAATGCATATGTCGAGCAGTGGTGACACAAGGCTTTAATCCCAGCACTCAGGAGGCAAAGGCAGGCAGAAATCTGTGACTTCAAGGCTTGCCTGATTCACTAAGTTCAGAAAACCCTATCTCTGAAACCAAAAAGAAACAAAGAACTCCTCAAATTCATAGAAACAAGAGACTGCAGTACAGAAAAGATGCTATAGGTATATTCCTAATACAGTATAGACAAGTGATTCCCAGTCTATGATTACAGTATCACTGAAAATACCACCTCTGGGTGCTGGAGAGATGGCTCAAGGTTTGAGTGCATACTGCTCTTACAGTTCAGTTCCTGATACTTATTTCAGGAGGCTCATGAGTGCCTGTAACTCAGCTCTAGGGGATCCTCTGTCCTAAGATATCTACATTCACACGTGCACACACACACCCATATTGACTAATACAAACAAATATAATTAAAATTTTTTTTAAAAAAAAAAGAAAATACCTCTAATTAAAGGCCTTGTGTCTACAGATGAACAAACCTAGAACTCTTCCTGAGTCTGAAAAAAGAAAATGAATTCAATCTAGAAGCAAGATCTTGGGGAATAAAGAAAAAAAAAGAATCTTACTTAGATCTGTCGAAACTATATACATCATACACTGTCCCTGGGTAATGAAGGCAACCTACAGAGTGTGACTTACATACTGATCCATACCTAAGCAGCAATTCAGTACTTTATTCACCCAGTAGGCTATACCAGAAACAAGATGTATAAGTCTTTTAAAAACAAACAAAACAAAACACAAAAAACTCTTGGCATCAGAAACGAAAATCAAGAAAAAAAGAGTAGCAACATTAGCAATGACATAATATTAGCTGGTGAATTCATTAATAATCTTCATAAGAATCCTTCCTCTAACGTGTAGGGTAATAACCCCATTTTACAGATGAAGAAACTGAATAATATGTCATCCCATGTAGCTATTACTCCAGCTGTAGAGGTGACAAAATCAAAGCTTGAGAGGTTGTGAATTTTGATCCTCAACTGTCCAAGAGTAAGTAGAGGTCTTCCTCCTAGCCTTCCCAACCCCGAGTAACTTCAGCTAATTCTAAATCCCATTCTCTCCTATCCAGTTCCTACAAGCTGTCTTAGAAATTACACCCAGCTAATATTATGTCATTGCTAATGTTGCTACTCTTTTTTTCTTGATTTTCGTTTCTGATGCCAAGAGTTTTTTGGGTACAAAGTACGGTCCTTAAAGCACCACCAAAAGCTGCTAACCTGAGACACAGTATATTTATCATGACAAAATGGCAGCCAATTGTGAAGTTGAGGGTAAGGGCATCTGGAAGTCTTTAGTATAGACCTGCCAGAAGTATAACAAGCATTCAGGAGCTGCTGAATGAACATCTTTTGACTAGTCCAAACCTGTTACTTTATCCTTTCTGATACAAAAATGACACAATTTTCTAATAAATTACCCCTCCCCATTTTAGAGAGAGTATCTTTTCTTGTGACAGAACATACTATGCAATTGTAGATATAAAGTATGTATAATATACATACACACACACACTATGTAGACTAGTCTGTCTTATAGGCACACACCACGAGAGCTTATCTTCTGTTCATAGACGCTATACGAAGGTATCAGATGATGCTTTGGAACTGGAGTTACAGATGGTTGTGAGCCACTATGTGGGGGCTAAGAATTGAACTCAGGCTCTCTTAGAAGAGCAGCCAGTGGTCTTAACTGCTGAGCCATCTCTCCAGCCCCACCCATTCATTTTTAATAGGGTGATTTAAAAAAAAAATTCAGTGAGATAGCTAAATTGAGACGTGCCCATTAGAGCATTAGTCATAACTAGAAAAATTCCAAATGCTCACTTTTCTAATAAGACTAAAATGTTTCAGCTAATAAAAACTACTCAGAAAAACTCACAAGACTCAGTGTTAAAAGAACAGATGATGGTATTTGAGATCTGACATATACAAATTATAAAAAAGATTCTTTTAACAATTATACTTAAGCCTAAAAATTTCAGATAACAATTTTTTTTTCATGTAAAAAAATATCATCACAATGTAAAAAGAGCTCACCCACCATAGCAACTGTTGTTAAGTAGGTTTTTAATCTAAGGCTAAAAGACAAAATTTGCAGAAACCAATAGGACACCACTCCTAGCTTTATCATGTAATATGATTATCTGTTACCTCAATTTTTTAAAAGACTCAATCCTTGATTTGTATAACATATTTGGTCAACAACTGCTGGATTCTGATCTGCAACAAAATATTTAAATATTGGCTAGAAATTATAATTTTTTTTCCATGGGAGAAAAAATCCAACTGTTCACTTTTCTAAGCGACTAAAATGTTTCAGTTAATAAAAAACAACTCAGAAAAACTCCGAAGACCACAGTGTTAAAAGAACAGATGAAGTGGGGGCATTTGAAATGTGACACATATAAATTATAAAAAATTCAGGCCTATAATCCCAACACTTGGAAGATTAGGGTCGACAAGCAGAAACTTAAGGTCATCCTCTGCTACTTATTGAATTTGAGACTAGCCTGGGCTATAAGATATACTCAAAATTTTTCAAAAAAGACAAAAGGAATACTAAGCATGGCAGCACAAGCCACTATGGCAGAGGCAGGTGGATCTGAGTTCAAGACCAGCCTGATCTACAGTGAGTTCTAGGCCAGTTACATAGTTAAACTTTGTCTCAAAAACACAATCACATTCTATCTACAACCCAAACTCTTTTCCTTAATAATTCTAGAGGACTTTCCTCATTCAAATAGCTATCTGGGAGTTGGAGAATGGAGCGCAGATAGTAGAGTACCTGCCTAGCATGCATAAAACCCTGGGTTTGATTCCTAGTGGGACACAAACCAGGTATAAAGGTTGGTTCCTATAGTGGTGACTACCTATAGTTCCAGCACAGTCAAGGCCAGCCTAAGCTATGAGACCCTACCTCAAAATAAACAAATAAATGACTAAATAAATAAGAAAAAAAAAAAAAAAAAGAAAACACAAAAAGTAGAAACTAAACAAGCTAACTGGGCCAGGTATTGTAGTTTGTACCCAAATTCCCTCACTGAGATCAACACCAGGATTGCTGTTTTGAGCTCAGTTTGGTCTACATAGTGAGACCTTATCTCAAACAAACAAACAAACCCAAAGGAAGCAAACAAACAAACAAAAAATAAAGATTGTTGACCAACACTTCTTGGTAGTCCTGCTCACCCCTGCTCTGAGTCTGTGTGCTCAAGTATCCCTGTCCATTAGGTAACAACTAAATATGCCACTTTGAAATCATCTACCTTTAGGAGCCCAAAGAAATTTAGGCCTAAGCAGCAATTATCCTTGTGCAAGAAAGGTAGCCCTGGTCACTCAGTAAACTGTGAGTGAGACCGGGCCTCTCTACATAGCCCTGGCTGTTCTGGAACTTTACTAGGTAGACCACATGTACACCAAGCTAGCCTTAAACTCACAGAGATCCATTAGCCTCTGCTTCCCAAGTACTGGTATTAAGGCTATGCTTAATGGTATTACACCTGGCTTGTAATTTTAAATCAGGCATTACAAATAATTATTAATTATTGTCTGGAAACATTAAACCCTTAGCAAAGGGGCTGGAGAGATGGCTCAGAGGTTAAGAGCACTGACTGTTCTTCCAGAGGACCTGAGTTCAATTCCCAGCAAAACCACATGGTGGCTCACAACCATCTATGATGAGGTCTGGTGCCCTCTTCTGTAAAACTGTATGCATAATAAATAAATAAATCTTTAAAAAAAAAAAAAAAAAAAAAAAAAAACCCTTAGCAAATTAAATGGCAAACCACATCCGATGTAAGTTTCTATAATTATGTATTTATATACAAGTTGTCAAGTTACCATAAATGTTATAAACAATTAATATGTTGGGGACATCTTCTGTGCTAGGTATCTTGCTAAATGTGTTTATACAGTCTCTTAACTAATCCTCACAATGACTCAATGAAGAAACAGGTAGAGAGAACTATAGTCCTAAGTATTTTAGGGTTCTCAGAGAATACAGGTTCAAAGCCATGACTACTGCTCTGACTAGGATCCTTTGGACAGCTCTAGAGTCACCTTGGTTTCCCCTCAGAGGATAATTTTCCTTACTGTAAAGTCTAAAAACCAAACTCAAGCAGATAATTGTAAGAGTCCTTCATATCCTGAAATGTTATTTTCTCAATTGTATTTCAATAAGAGAAATGGTCTTACTTTCTTCATACTCTTAATATTTAGTTAGTACAAATCTTATGATTCCAACTTGAGGGCACTATTAAAGAACAAAGCCAGGCAGAGCACAGTGGATTCCACATGTAATAACAGCACTTGCAAGGCTGAGGCAGGGAACCACCATGAGTTCCAGGAAAGTCTGGGCTACAGAATGAGATCCTTTCTCAAAAACATTTATAGATACGATTGCTAAATCTAATATCAAATGACAATAACAGAGAGAAAATAAATTACTGAATTGTAAGGGAACAGATAGACACAAACAACTTATAGAGATACTGCCAAACTGATTCAGCTCTAGAATCAGCATGTTAGCAAGTTATCATCTAAGGACAGGAACAGAGCATTTATTTAAACATCAAGGGTTTGAGAGACCACTAGCTGTTAAGAGTAATTGGGTAAAAGAGGACTCCAGTTCAATTCTCAGCCCATATATGGAGGCATGCAACCATCTAGAACTCTCTTCAGTTCCAGTGGAACCAATCAATTTCCTCTTCTAGTTCCCACGAGCACTAGACACAAGTGCAGGCAACACACTCACACATTTTAAATATCGAGCACCAGGCATAAGTTCTACTCTATACCATTATTCTATGAATGATCTTTGCTGCTCTGTTCTCTAGAAAACAACCACTCCAACATGCTGAAGTAAAGCTAGCAAAAGCCAGTGTAAAATTTTCTACTGTTGCTGTAACAAATTACCAAAAACAAAGCAACAAAAATTATACTAGTCTCTGTAAATCAGACACAGAGTGGGCTTAACTGGGTTCCTTGAATGTCCAACTAGGCCAAACCCAAAGTATCAATGAGCTGTTTTTTTCTGGCTGGAAGTTCTGGGAGGAATCTGCTCCCTGCTTATTCAAGTTGTTAGCTTTAATTTCTTAGGACTGGAGATCTGGAATCTTTGATGAATGTGAGCTGGGACTCTTTGCTGCACTGGATACTGCATTCTTAATTTCCCAGAATGGCAAGATGGAATCTCTAACTCCACCCAAAGTTCTTTGCTTAAAGAGTCTCTCTATGTAGCCCTGGCTGGCCTCAAACTCAGACTCACTTGTCTCTGCTTTTGGAAGGCTAGGACTAAGGGTATGGACTTCAACATCCAGCAGGTTCTTTACTTTTTAAGGACCCATGGGTTAGACTAAAACTCCAGGGGGAAAAAAACAAAAACAAAAACAGAACAATCCTTCGAGTCACTTAAAAGTCCCTATACCAGAGTTCTCAACTGTGGGTCATGTACCCTTTGGGGCCTGAACAATCCTTTCAGAAGGGCCACAAATCAGATATTTACATTATGACTCATAACAGTAGCAAAATTAGTTATGAAGTAGTAATTAAAATAATTTTATAGTTTGGGGTCACAACATTAAGAACTGTTATTAGAGTCACAGCATTGGGAAAATTGAGAACCACTGCCCTACATAATCTCCCTTCTACTACAGAACAATATTCTAGGGATTAGGGCCCAAACATTTCAGTGAGGTCATTGTCTACTACAGTCTATCCTCCAAAGATTTGCATTCTCCCACCCACAAAACACACCCTATTCAAACCACTATAGCACCAACCCAAAAGTCTCATCTAATGCTTCCATGTTTAAAATAAAAATCTAAATCTCAGCCAGGAGTGGTGGCATACAACTTTTGGGAGGTAGAGCTTCAGTCAGCAAGTTCCTTCCAAAGCAGCCTGGTCTAGTGAGTTTCCAGCTAGCTAGGGATGCATGGCAAAATCCTACCTCAAAACAAAAACCAACAACAAAATCTCACCATTTAATATAGGCATAAGATGTTCTGGGCTACACAAATATTAACTAAAACATTTGGGACACAAATATAAGAAATACATCCAAAGTAACTCCAAAATCCATTCCATTTTCTGCCCAAAGAAAATCCTCTAGGCTTCTGGTTCTACTTGAGGGGCAATGGTGCAAGCATGTGCACAACCTACTACATGAAAAGCAGTCCTAGTTCAACAATCCTCTTTAACTTTTCCTACTTCTTTCAATGGACATTAGCATTGTTCCTGTAGGCATAAAATTATCAAGAATGTAAAGGGACTTTTGCTAATTTTACAAGGCCCACTCCCTTAAAAAGATATTCACAATTAAAGCAAGCTTCACCATCATTCTACTAGAAAAAATCTAAGCTTTAAAAAAAAAAAAACCCTAAGTGTATTTGCAAATAAAGTTGTAAATTCTGCCTTCCATAAAAGCAGAGGATATAATTTCTGTTCAGTTTGCTGGCCAGTCATCTCTTGTCATTTTGCTGTAAAGTGTAACTCACTCCTAACTCAGTCTTCACTAGTGAAAGTCATTAACATCCACATTCCTACTAACAATCTGTTCTAGGTCTTTTCTATCATACTCTTCAAAATTCTTCCAGTCTCCACCCACTGCCACTTCTATGTTTAGGTAACAGTACACCCTACTCCTGGTACCAAAATCTATTCTAGTGTTCTGCTACCATATTACCATCAATATAATGACTTATACCATCACAAATTTATTCTCTTACTTTTTTTTATGGGTTATAAATCAGGTAAGGCTTGATTAAGTTAGGGTCTCAAGGCCAAAATCAAGTTATAGGCAAAGACATTTTGCTTGCTGAGATCTCTGGAAAGAAATCCATTCTAGGTTCATTCAAATGTTGTCATTCAGTTCCTTGTGGTTGTAGAACAGAGGTCTCCATTTCCTTGCTGTCAGACTACCCATATTCTTTCTCACATTCTCTTTGCAGCCTTCTCTAAATGCACCTAATGGAGTCTCTCTCATGCTTTAAATTTGTCTGATTTTCCCATCCACATCAATCTAATCCAGATGGACTCTGATTTTAAGTGCTCATGTAATCAATCTATGACTAAGCCAGGATCCAGGTTAATTTCCTATTTTAAGATTTTTGGGGCTGGAGAGATGGTTCAGTGGTAAGAGCCAAGTACTGTTCTTTCACAGAACCTGAGTTTTATTCCCAGAGACCCCCCACCAGGCAATTTACAACTCCAGGGGACTCAACACCTTTCCTGGCTTCCATGAGTACCCACATAATATAATTTAAAATAAAAATCTTTCAGAGTCTTAACATTAACTACACCTGCAAAGTCCTTTTCTACTATATAACAGTATATTTACATATCATGTAGCTCAAAATATGGACATACACACAGGTAGGGCATCATCTGCTCCATGTAAATTGGTTTTTACATCCAATTTCTTTTCTCCCTTTCTTCCCCACCCCCCCAAGACAGGGCTTCTCTGTGTAGCACTGGCTGTCCTGGAACTCACTCTGTAAATCAGACTGGCTTCAAACTCAGAAATCCACCTGCCTTTGCCACCCAAGTGGTGGGATTAAAGGCATGTGCCACGACACCTGGCTTAAATCCAATTTCTATTAAAGTCTTCCTTGTCTTTGAATGACTATAAGATGTAAAAATGTATGGTCAGACCTGAGGAGATGCTAAGTTGGTAAAGTGCTTGCTATAAAAGACCTAAATTCAATCCTCAGCATCAATATAAAGTCAGGTGCAGAAACCCCAGCATAGGTGGAAGGGAGAAACAAGAGGATCCCTGAGGCAGGCTGGATAGCTAGTCCAGCTAAATCACAGAGTTCCAGATTTAGTGAGCAATATTGTCTCAGAATTAAATACTGGTTGATGGTGCAGCTCATGCCTTTAATGCCAGTACTCGGGAGGCAAGTTCATGGTCAGCCTGGTCTACAGAACAAGTTCCAGGAGAGCCAGAGCTACAGAGAAATAAACTTTGTATGTGGTGGGGTGAGGAGGAGATAAAATAAAGTAGAGGAGCTGAAGAGACAGCCTAGTAGCTGAGAGTAAGTATTGTTCTAGAGGATGAGAGTTCAGTTCCTGCAAATATGTAGGGCAGCACATACCTGCTTGTAAGTCCAACTCCAGAGTTTCCAACCCTCTTACGGTCTCTGGCACTCATGTGCGCACACATATCCCCACACAGATACAGATTTTTTTATTTTTGTTTTTCAAGACAGAGAATCTGTGGCACCCTGGCTGTCCTGTATGTAACTCAATCTGTAAACTAAGCTGGCCTCAAACCCAGAGATCCACCTGCCTCGGCCTCCTGAATGTTGGGATTAAAGGTGTACACCACTATCCAAAAGCCCATCTTAAAACAAACAAACAAGAACAACAAAAAAAAAAAAACCCCACACCCTTTAATAAATAAAAGGCAGAGAGCAACTAAGGACAAAATCTGATATCCACCTCTGGCCTCCACATTTACTTACAGACAAAAAAAGCATATATATATATATATGAAAACACACACATCGGAAATGTTTTGTATGTTCCGAGATAAATCCAGCACCAAGAAGCTGGGTGTGGTAACCACACCTATAATTCCAGTACTTTTCAAGGCTGAGGTGGGTGGACTCAAGACCATCCTGGGCTAGTTAGCCCTAGTTTCAAAATATAAAAACAAGCAAACAGCAGCAAAGAGTGGAAGAATCAAAAGCACATCATGGAAATATTACCATTCAAATCCCAACTTCCAGGCAACCCAGAAACTGGTCCATATTCCCCCTTGAGTATTGGATTTTCTGTTCATGTTTTCCATAAAATCCAATATAAAGCAGGTATGGTGTGCTTAGTTTGTTTAAAAAAAAATTACCAAAGAGTAACCCAACTTAGCAACTATTAATAAAACCAATCTAAGTAAATATCCAAGCCTTTTCTCCTTTCTTCAAGTTACACATCCTCCTCCAACAACAAACTAAAGCCAAATATTTCAAAGTCAAGGAAGGACAAACTTGTCCTGGTAGGACTGCAGCAGGTGAACTTTTCTAGGTGACATGTAGGGAAGTTAGTATTTGTCCTGGACTTCCAGCCTCAGGTCTACTAAGCAATTATAACCAACTGTTTTGTAATAACTACGAAGATGATTACTGAACTGATCCCTAACAATAAACTTCCTAGATGGGAGAAATTCCAAACTTAATCAACTAGCCCCTTTAGTAACAAGTCAGGTCTACTAAGCACTTACTGACTGCTACATAGTCTAATAAACGCTTGATACAAACTATCTTGACATTCCTTAACATAAACGTATAAGCTAGGAAATACCACGATTTTACAAGTAGGAAAACAAAGCCTATGGAGTTTAGGTCATACAGCTATGTCAGTGCTCTGATATTTGAGAACCTAAGGAAGTTTAGTTCATTGCTTCGGGCCAGCTATTTGATGAAATGAGGCTTTCAGCTCCTGGGAGGGGATTTACCTTCCCTTTCTACTTTAGCTTTCATTTTTTCTCCCGTTGGCCTTTTCCAAAAAAAAAAAAAATTTAATAGTAACAAGATAATCAGTTCTTCCCCAAATAACCTGTCACCTTTTCAGAACACTTTCTTTCCTTACAAAAGCAAAGACAAAGCAACAATTCTCCCAATTCTAACTTTGCTTCCCCGAAACAAACTCCAGAAGTTTCACCCATCACTGACCTAATCTAGATCTGTTAAAACATTGCAAAAAAATCAAAGAAACAAATTCGAAAATACTCTTCTTTCAAAAGGTCATTAACGTATATACTCATAGCCAACCTTTCCCTACATACTTCTCCACCCAGGGTTCCAAGGAGCCCTCAAGCCCCAATTGGCGCTTCTCTCGCCCCTCCTCCCTCGGGCCCCCCTCCACCTTGCACCCGGTGTGCAGGTAGGAAGTTCAGCCCCGCCCCGAAAAACTACAGGGGAGGGTCCCCCTCCCCGCTGCCCCGCGCGGCGCAAGGATCCACGCCACTACGCCCAGCAGGCCCCACTCAGCCCGTGCGCTTGCTGCCCCAGCAGCCGCGCGCGCCCCCAGCTCCCTTCCCCCTTCCGCCACCCCACCTCCCTCCAAGTTGTCCCTTAGTCTCCGCCCAGTGCAGCCTCCCTCCTGCAAGAACCAGGAGTCTGACAGCCAGCACCCCACCCTCGCACCGGCCGATCCCTCCGCCTCGCTCTGTGCCCTCCGGGAAGGCCGCGAGCGTCTGGGATGGATGCAGGGGCCTCGGCTGCTGTGTGCGGCGAGGGGAGCGGGGGAAGGCGACAGGCCGCCCGGGAGGTGGCTGAGAGCGTGCGGCGCGACCTCGCCCTGCTGTCTAGGCCTGGGCTCCCCCGCGCGCCCCGATGACCTCAACCCGAGGCTCCCTCGGTACCTGCGGTGGAAGCGGCAGCGGCACTAGCCGCGCTCCCCTCTCCTCACACAGACAATATGGCGGCGGCGGAGGAGGAGACACACGGCTGGGCCGCGAGCCGCAGGGACCAGAGCGAGGCTACAGCCTCCGATGCCGGAAGCGGAAGCCCCCTCCCAACCGGAGACGGGGCGGGCCCGGAAGGGGTGGAGCCGCCCCGCCCTTAGAGACTCTTGCTGAATGCGGCCATGCCAGTTCGTCCTATGTCACCTGGGAGCGTTCGGCCATAGACTGGGGTGCTGAACTGGAATTCTCCTGCTAAAGCTTCAGAGTAAGAATTCTAACAGAAGAAGCATTTTAGCCAGAACCTGTAGTAGGTGACTAGACAAAACATGAACGTCCCATCAAGTACACAAACGGTTTGACCCGGCGGAAGATGGCGTTGCGTTAGATTTTTCCCGCACTACGCTTAGGGAGCGAGCGATTAGCCTGCCAGTTCCTTCCTTTCTTCAAAGAAGCGTGCGCCACCTTCCGTGCTGTAGAGCGGAGCATCCTGGGAACTGAAGTCTCTCTTGCCCGGACCCCTCTTCTAGGTTTAGGTTTCCAGCAGCACTTTTCCACCTCAAACTTGGGAGTTTTAACGAAAGTTGGATGCTGTAGGGGGCGTGATTCTAGGTTCTACAGTCTAGAATCTAGGAAAAACTGGTAATAACTCCCCAGAGAACAAGGCCCTGTTTCTTCTATGGAATCCTACCCAGAGCTGCCTGTTCAGAGCCTTCCAATCAATCTACCTTCATCCTCACTTTGCACGCGTTTTCTCCTTCAAACAGACATGGGGCTCTTTCTGCTATGTAGAAAGTATGTTCTCCGGAGTATTTTTTTTTTTTTCTCAAAATTCTCTCTTGTGCACCAAACACTTGGTGCACACCCCCTCCCCCCCCAAAAAAAAAACCTTGGTCAGAGTTCTTTTTAGTCTCTTGCCTTCTCTAAAATTCCTGATGTTTCCACTCATACTGCGAACAGTTCTGTTGCCTGCCTCTCTTTGAACTCTGTTACCTTTACCTTGTGGACTGGATAACTTGTATTTATTTGTCACATTTATTCAGGAGATTTTCTTTTATTTTGAGGATCTACTCTCCTTGAGCTCCCAAACCCCGGTACCATCTCTTAGTAGCCTGAGGTCCGTAGTTGACCTCCTACATCAGACTGTGAGCCCCTTAGGAGACAGAAGCTGGTGTGTATGTGAGTGCTGCTGAATGCTGTTGGTTGTTTGCTTCACCTCTGGTAGGGCAGAGGTGTGAGGGATGAAACAAGGGTGAGGAGGCTGGGTTATTTCTGTACCAGCCATTATCCCCAGCTGCCTCAGAATAACTGTCTTTCAGGGATAGGCTTTCCACCCTCCCCAGCCCTCATTTCACAGTTTGTCAGCTGACTGGCACCTCTGCTCCCAAAGAGACACTCCTGCCTCCACCATGAAATGGAAATGTTGGTGACTTGCAGACACGTAGTGATGGCTTTGGAGAGGTGGCAGGCTACCTTTTATGGGCCTCTCCCAGACAGGTCTGTGATATTTCATTCCAGTTGCCTGAGTATCCACAATTATCTGGGTGTCTGCAATCTAAAGTCATTCTCTTCCCAGGACCTCAGTTTTCTCATCTGCAAACTGAAGTGGTTTCACAAAGTTACCCAGCAGATAATAAAAAAAAAAAAAATGTAAAAAAAAAAAAAAAGAAAAGTTACCCAGCAGGGCATGGTGATGCATGCCTTTATTGGCAGCAACTGGGAGGTAGAGGCAGGAAATCGGGAGTCTGAGGCCAGCCTGGGGTTCATGAGACCAGTCACAAACAAACCAGAGGGCTGTGTCTGGGGACATAGTTCAGTTGGTACAGTGTTTGCCTTGTTTGCACTAAGCTCTCAGTTCAATCCCCACAGTCTGCATAAGCTCAACCAGGTGACTGCAATCCCAGCTCTTGAGGTGAGTGAGTCTGAGACCAGCCTAATATGCATCAGGAAAAAAGTAGATGTGAGAAAGATTTAAAGCTTTAGATAGCCTAAGTGCTATGAAGGAAAATGACAGGCTGTTCTGGAGTATCTAGTAACACAGAAGCTCGCTCTGGGAAGGAAAAGGTAGGTACATAGGTCCCAGGGCAGGAAAGAGCTTGCGACATTTGAAGGCAGACACCAGGACTGAAACACTGACTGAGGGAGAAAGGAATCAAAAATATGGAGGAGAGTGGACAGGACACTGGGCCATTTCAAGGAAGCCAGACCTTCCTATGAGTGAAGCAGAGGTCTCCCTGGGTTTAGCACATCTGCTTTTCTGACGACAGTGTTGACCTGAGCAGTGCTAGGTGGCCTGAGCTTTTATTTATGTATCTATTGTAGCGTGTGTGTCTGTGTGTGTGTGTGTGTGTGTGTGTGTCTGTGTGTCTGTGTGTCTGTGTGTGTGTGTGTGTTTGTGTGTACCATTTTTATATTTGTGCAGGTGACTGCAAAGGCCAAAAGGACAAGCACCAGATCCTCTAGAATCAGAGTTACAGCCAGTTGTGAGTCACTAAACCTGAGTCCTCTGAAAAATTGGCAATTGCTTTAAACTGCTAAATCATTTCTTTAGCCTCCAGAGCCCCCACCACTTTTTTTTTTTTTTTCAAAGAAAAGATCTAACCATAACTTAGGCCCAGGCTGGTTCAAACCCTTGACAATTTTTAGGCCTTAACCACCTCCCAAGTGCTTAGATGTGACCCTCACTACAGGCTCAACTACCAGGATAGGATTGCTCTCTCTCTCTCTCTCTCTCCCTCCCTCCCTCCCTCTCAAATTTAGTGGCATATGACTGTAATCCCAGCACTTGGAAGGCAGTGTGGCAAATCTCCGTGAGTTTGAGGCCAGCTTTGTTTACAGAGCTAGTTCCAGGACAGCTAAGGCTACACAAAAAAAAAATCTGGACTTGAAAAATCAACCAAGCAACGTTTTCCCCTCCACTGTATGGGGCCTGGGGATGGAACTGGGTTATCAGCTTGGCAGCAAGTGCTTTGACTGCTGAGCCATCCCTCCAGACCTCCTACGAAGATTTCTACTTGCTGGATGCTGTTTACCTTTGAGGACAAGGATGTCAGGAAACAGAAGATCCTCCTCAAGTAAATTGGTTGAAATTGTTGGATCCATGGGGGCTGCCAGGGTTACTGCCAGACTACCTTTAACTTCATTACAATCTCATCTGCATGCTAAATGGCACACTTTCCAGTGCCCTCATCACCAGGGTTAAAAGCATGCAGCATCACACTCGGCTTTTTTTAAAAAAATTGATTTATTTTTTATTGTATGTCTATTTTTTATGTGCCTGTATGTATCTATACCTGGGTGTGCCTGGTACCTGAGGAGACTAGATGGCGTCTGATCCCTGGAACTGAAGTTAAAGGAAGTTATGAGTCAGCATGCCGGGTCCTCTGCAAGAGCAGCAGCAAGTGCTCTTAACCACTGAGCCATCTCTCCAGTCCCTGGGCTAGTTCTCTTGCCTGAGGACTCATATTTTTGAGCACTTACTATATATCAAGACAAAATACAAGATGCTTTCTATATTTTGACTCATGCAGTCATAACTGGAGTCCTGTGACTCTTAGACATCATACACACCAAAGCCAAAGAGTTTAAACAGTTTGTCCCAGGTTACATCAGCAAATCAGTGATGAATAAAATGTGGATACTATTATGTCGTGGCATGGAGAGCTGACTCTGATGCTATTGATGGATGATAAAAATCAAACAAAATAAGCTGTTGATCACATTGAAAAATGGTGGTGGAGATACATCTCAGATGTAGAACACTTGCCTGCTGTGTACAAGGCCTAGGTTCAACTTCCAGTCCTAGGGGGAGAGGAAGAGGAGAAAGGATGAGAATGTTTGTCTGGGCATGATGGTGTACCACATGCTATAATCCCAGCACCTGGGAGGTTGAGGCAGGAGGATTGTTTACATTCAAGGTGAGTACTAGGCCAGCCACACTACATAGAGCCTGTACTTCCCCCCCATCCCTGCCAAAAAAAAAAAAAAACAAGAAAAAATGTAGGCATTTATGTGCTGTAGAAGGGTCCAGGAGGGTTTGCCATCAGTGATTAATGGAGCCTATCTGAAATGGAAAGAGGAGAAAACTCTCACTTTAAAATTCTATCTATCTATCTATCTATCTATCTATCTATCTGGCCTCCAACTCACAGAAATCTATTTGCCTCTGCCTCCCAAGTTCTTCATTAAAGCTGTATACCACCATGCCTGACTTTTATTTTAATTTTTAAAATTCTCAGTATTACATTTATTTACTTTATCTATGTGTGCACTAGTGCATAGATTCAGAGAACAACAGAGTTGGTTCTGTCCTTCCATCTTGTGGTTCCCAGGCATAGAACTGAGGTTACTAGGTACCAAACTGTCTCATTGGCTCCGTTTGAAGGTTTTTTTTTTTTTTTTTTTTAAATCAAGCATGAATTTTAATCCTACCACCCCATAAAACAGAAAGTGTTTAATATTGCTGTTGTTTACTTGTTTATTTTTGCAATACTGGGGCTTGAACGCATACCTTTATGCATTGTAGACAGGCACTGTACCACTTAGCAACTTCCATAAGCCTACAAAGTACTTAAAAATGTCTTTTCCAGGTATGGTGTTACAGGCCTTTAATCCCAGAACTTGGGTGGCAGAGGCAGGTGAAGCTCTGAGTTTAAAGCCAGCCTATTCTATAGAGTGAGTTTTGGGACATCCAGGGCTATAACACAGAGGAAACCTTATCTCAAAAACAAACAAACAAATAAACAAATAAACAAATAAATAAATAAAAATTTAACTTGCTCCTCATCTCTGTCTTTTTCTGTGTGGCTTCTACTTTGACTAGGTTTTCATTTTTTTAGCACCACACCCCTAACTTCTTATCAGTTATGGCCTGGTGTTTCCTACTGTAGGTCACCCTAGCGCATGGCTGGGGGATACTTTACTAAGCACCATGTTCTATTATAGCTTAAGAATTTTCAGTAATAGCTAGCATTGAATCACATGCCTGTCAACCCAACATTTAGAAGGTGGAGACATGAGGTTTAGGAATTCAAGTGTTGCTGTGAATAGAAAACCCTCACCCTTTGGCAGGGTACACAGTTTGTAAATGTGACTTCAGTTTGGCTGGACTCCAGCACTGTTACCTAATAATGATAGAAGCTTGGACAAGTCATTTGATCTCTCAGCCTCTGTTCCCATAACTTAAAAACCATAGCAGAAAGAAAAGACATATTTTATGGCCAGTTAAATTGCCTAGTAATTATTCATTCTCTCAACTTGGGGCAGCTGGCATTTCCTGTCCACAGATGCTGGGCTGACCCACATGACTTCTCTATACACAAAATGACCAGGTGAATATAACAGGAGTTCTCTTATGCAAGATATGGTAGAGTGTACTTCGAATCCAAGCCCTCAGAAGGTCGAGGCATATGATCACCAGTTCCAAGACAGCCTGGGCTACATAGCCAGACTTTCTTTTTAAAAAACAAACAAACAAACAATGAAAGGGAGTTATATTTGCTCTGCTTTAAAAAACAATTTCAGTAACAACTGTTTATCGTGTGATGGTGGTGCATGCCTATGATCTCAGAATTTAAGAGGCAGAAGTAAATAGGATCTCTTATGTGTTTGATTATGAGTCTAGCCTTTAATCTCTCTAGCCCAGCAGATGGATCTCTGAGTTTGAGGCCAGCCTGGTTAACAGAGTGAGTTCCAGGACACTGAGAGCTACACAGAGAAACCCAGTCTTGAAAAACAAAACAAATCAAGCAAACAAACCAAAGAATGTACTTTAATGTTTGATTTGATTAAGTTTGGTAATTTGGCCTCAGACTTGCTATGTAGCTGAGACTGTCCTTGAATTTCTGATCTTCCTGCCTCCGTATTTCAACAGCTAAGTTATAGGCATGCACTACTCTTGGTTTAGTAGTTGTTTTTGAGACAGTACCTTATGTAATGCAAGCTGGTTTCAAAATCAGTTTATGCTGAGGATAGTGACCATGAACTTTTCATTCTTCTGCTTCTAACTACTGGAATTACAGGTTTCTACCCAATATGCTCCTCCTCCTCCTCCTCCTCCTCCTCCTCCTCTTGTGCCAAAAACTGAAACCAGGTCTTTGTGCATACTAAGCAAGCATTCTACTAACTGAGCTATGCTCAGCCCAATAATTCTGGTGTGTGTGTGTGTGTGTGTGTGTGTGTGTAATGTGTATATGAAGGCTAGACGTTGAGTATCTTCTATCAATTTCCATCTTATTCCTCTTTGTACTGGCTGATTTTGTGTGTCAACTTGATACAAGCTAGAGTTATCAGAGAGGAAGAAGCCTCCTTGAGAAAATGTAAGGCATTTTCTCAGTGATCAATGGGAAAGGACTCAATTCATGGTGGGTGGTGCCATCCCTGGGCTGCTGGTCCTGGGTTCTATAAGAAAGCAGGTTGAGCAAGCCAGGGGAAATAAGCCAGTAAGCAGCACCCCTCCATGGTCTATGAATCAACTCCTGCCTCCAGGTTCCAGCCCTGCTTAAGTTCCTGTTCTGATTTCCTCCCATAATAGACTCTGATCTAGAAGTGTAAATCAAATAAACCCTTTCCTTTGACTTGCTTTTAGATTATGGTGTTTTGTTGCAGCAACAGAAACCCTAACTACAACATGCTTAGACAGGGTTTCTCACTGACTGAGAGCTCAGCATGTGGCTCAGCTGGTTGGCCAGTGAGCTTTCAGGACTTATAGGCACACCTAGCCACATCCTTTTCATGTGAATTCTAGGGGTTCAAACACAAGTCCTTCTGCTTGAAGAATAAATGTTCTTACCCACTAAGCCATCTCCATAGATCTCAGCACTTTAAAAATTTTTAATTTTTGTGTATGTGTCTTTTGGTGGCATGTATGTCAAGGCACCAGGAGACCAGAAGAGGACATCTGGTCCTCTGGAACTGGAGGTACAAATAATTGTACAACATCAGGTTAATGCTGGGAATCAAACCCAAGTTCTCTGAGTGGTTAAGAGTGGCCTGTGCTTACAGCCACTGAGCTGTCCCTTCAGCCCTGACTTTAAATGTTGATGGTCTGGCCTAATTGTCTCAAGTAGCTTGGATGCCACCATGTATGGTCAGCACTTGTTTTTGAGCACCACGGGTTCTTTGTGAGTGTGTGTATGTTCAAGCATGTGTAGTATACCCATTTGTGTGTATAGAATATATACCTCTGTGCACAGAGAGGCTGGAAGTTGACATTGGGTGTCTTCCCCAATCACTCTCCTCCTTATTTTGTGTGTGCATTATGTATATGCACATGCACATTTGTGTGTAGGCACCTACTGCTGTGTGCACACAGAAACCAGAAGAAGACATCATTTGTCCTCCTACACCTCTCTCTACTTTATTGTTTGTGGCAGGGTTTCTCACTGAACTGGAGGTTTGATTTTTCAGATAGGCTACCAATTACCCACCTCCAGTGATCTGCCTGTTTCTACCTCCCACAGCATGGGCTTTCAGGTGCATACAAGACCACACCCAGCTGGTTACTTTGGTATTGGAATCCAGACTCAGGTCCTCATGGTTGCACAGCAAGTGTTCTTAACTACTGAACCATCTTGCCAGTGCCTCCACCTTCTTTCTCAAGGAAGGATCTTTCAGTGAAATTGCAGCTCACCGAGTGACTAGCCTAGTTGACCAGCAAGCTCCAGAGATACTCTTGTTTCTGCCTCCCCCATGCTAGGGTGTTATACATGACGATCCTCTGAGTCATATCTTCATGAAATGGCTGTACTAGCTTGCAAAAGATCATCATAGTTGGGCTTGCTGACTGTTGGTGTTCCCTTATAGAAAGAGGGCCAGAGAGGCTGTGTGGGATCCTTACCCAAGTATTCATTCACTGCTGACCAGTTGCATGAAGTTCTGCCCTAATTGCATGTGATCTCTCTGGGAGTGACTTGAGTATGTAGAAGGGAAAGGACTAGGGGAGGGGACTCCGTCTATACAGCAATGGGAGAATTATCTTTCCATCAGGGAAACTTCAATGTCACCCAGGCTCCTGCTCATAGCCCCTTGACTGTTGTCTGTAAGGAAGCCTAATGAACCCATTGGTTCCTTAAGGTGAACTTTGGTAGAATCGTACCTCTGTTTGCTGTTTGGGTCATTAGGATGAAGATGTAGATGTTGTTTGCCTCCTCTCCTGGGAAGGAATTTTAACTACCTGGGATTCATGCCTGTGCTGTGGTGCCTGGATTCTTATGTAGGTTATGCTCTTCACACTTGCAGAGCAAGCACTAATGACTGAGCCGTCTCCACAGCCCCTGAGACTGGAGACTCTTTTGGGTGAGAAACTGTTATTAAGTATTATTACAGCCAAAGCTAACTGGTACAGATTTTTATCTCATTGATTCAGTGGGTACACTAAAGCCCTTTACATGTACTGGCACATAGTAAGTGTGGGTTGTTAACCATTTGGGGGCACCAAATCAAAGCCTATTTCTATGACTTTCTCATTCCACGGTTCTTACATTCTGTGGATCTCAGGTTCTGTGTGTGGACAGCTTTATGTCCTATCAGGTACTAATGACTGTTACAAAGAAAAACAGAACAGAGAGGTGTCCTAGTTACTTTCTACTGCTGTGACAAAGCACTATAACCATGGTAACTTATAGAAAAAAGAATGTACAGGTTCTTATAGTTTCAGAGGGTGAGTCTATGACCATCATGACAGGGAACATAGCAGTAGGCAGGCATGTTGCTGGAGCAGTATCTGAGAGCTGACACCCTTCTCTGTAAGAAAGAGGGGAGGACAGAGAGAGCTAACTGGAGATGGCTTTTGAAACTTTAAAACCTGCTCCCAATGACACAGCTCCTCCACCAAGGCCACACCTCTAGTCCTTCCCAAACAGTTCCACCAACTGGGGACCAAGTGTGTAGTCATATATTCAAATAGATGAGCCCATGGGATGGCCACACCTCTAGTCCTTCCCAAACAGTTCCACCAACTGGGGACCAAGTGTGTAGTCATATATTCAAATAGATGAGCCCATGGAGGCCATTCTCATTCAAACCTCCACTGGACCGGAGTAGGCAGTGCCACTGAGGTGCATTTTAAACCAAGTCATCATCAAAGCCTTGCTGGGAAGAAGAAACTGAGCCAAGGCCCAGAGAGGTGGTGCAGGCAGTCACGAGGGTGCTGGAGAGGAGATTGCTTCAGAGGGGGCAGGATAGTGAGGACTCTAAGAAGGTTCATACCTGCTGGGGTTTTAGAATGACTAAGCAGTAGACAGGGTGACTGAGCTAAGTGGGCAAGTGGAAGACCAAGGCTTAGATGGTGTGTGGCCTTAGTAAGCATTCTGCCTTATAGCAGAAGATATGGAAGGCTTTGATCAAAGGAAGAGCAGGGCTCATTTTTCAGGTTTGCATGATCTGTTCTTTCATTTCTGTGTGCTGAATGAGGAATAAATGGACTGGAAATGAAGATGGACCCAGGGGAACCAGGAAAGAGGTCCTTGCTACCCTTCAGATGAGACAGCAATGGTTTTAAACAGCGTTAAAGCCTGAATATACTCAAAGGACTCACTAAGAGGGTGGGTGTGGGGTGCTGAAGAAGAAAAGAGGCTGGGCAGCATTGTGCTGGGAGAGTGCTTATCCAGCTGTGCAAGGCATGGGCTCATTCTGCAGCACCACATACGCAGTGGGGCTCAGGCAAAGTGCTTGTTGTACAAGCATAAAGACCTGAGTTCAGATGCCCAGCCCCCATACAAAATGACAGGCACATCAGTGTGTGGTATAGAATACTATTTTAAGGTGTGTTACTTTGTTTATGTTGCATTTATTTAACTCTGTGAAGCTGTGTTACTGTGCCTGTCTAAAACACCTGATGGTCTAATGAAGAGCTGAATGGTCAATAGCAAGGCAGGAGAGAGGATAGGTGGAGCAGGCTGAGGGAATAAACAGAAAAAAGGAGAGAGAAACGGAGAAAGAAGAGGATGCCAGGGGCCAGCTACTCAGTCACACAGCCAGCCATGAAGAAGGAAAGGAAGGTATAGAGAACAGAGAAAGGTAAAGGCCCAAAGGCAAAAGGTAGTCAGGATAATGTAAAGCTAAGAAAAGCTGACTAGAAACAAGCCAAGCTAAGGCTAGACATTTATAATCAAGAATAAGCTTCTGTGTGTGATTTATTTGGGAGCTGGGTGGCAGGTCACCCTGAAAGAGCAAGAAACAAAACCAAACAACTACAAGTGTGCAGCTGCAGTCCCTGCCACGAGTGGGCAGAGATAGGAGAATCCCTGGGAGTTGCTTGCTAGCCACTCTAGGTGAATCAGTGAACTCTGGGTTTTTTGAGAAATTCTGTCTAAAAAAAAAAAAACTGAGGGCCTGGACATGGTGTCACATGCCCTTGGTCCCAGAACTCAGGAGTCAGAGGCAGGCAGAACTCAGAGTTCAATCCAGCCTGGTCTACTTAAGGAATTCAGGCCAGTCAAGGCTACATAGTGAGTCTCTCTCTTTCTCTCTCTCTCAAAAAAAAAAAAAAAGGAATTGTAGCAAATATCTGACATGGAGTTTTGGCCTCCCCACACGTTCACTTACTCCTTCATACATGCACATGTGAACATACAAGAACACAAAACCCAACAAAATAAAAGGAAAAGGGCTGGAGAAATGGCTCAGTAAAAGTGCTTACTGCTCTTCCTGGGGACACATGTTCCCACTCTCTGCACTGAAGCTCCGCCCCTTGTAGTGAGATTGTATTCTATAACAGTATAAATAATTGTCCTGCCTACTAGTTTAATAATAATGCTGATTGGCTGAAGGCAGACAGGAAGTGTGGGCAGAGCTACCAGACTGGGAAAATCTCAGAGCAGAGCAGACATACCAGACAGACACACAGAGCTGCCAGAGAGACAACACAGTTGCCCAGAGACACAGAGAAAAGGTGAAGTGCTGCTTTGAGGAAAGGTACTGAGCCGCACAGCTGAACAAGATGGGTTAGTTCAGATGAAGGAGTTAGCAAGTTATAGGCCTGGGCCCTAGGTCAATCAGCAGAAAATTAATGTAAGCATCTGTGTGTCTCTGTGTGACTACAAGTGTTTCTGCTGAACTGCCAGACTGTGGGTCAAACCTCTGTCCAGGCCTGGAAAATCTGGACCAGAAACATAATACAACAGCCTCTCAATGTGATTATATTTGGAGATGAACCTGTAACAAGGTGTAAGGGTAAGGTCCTGCCAAATGTCTGGCTTGTGCTCTGCAAACTCTAGATTAAGGAAACTAAATAGATAATAACTACATATAAGATCCAAGACCAGTAAACACTAGCTGACCCTTGTTATAAAAGATAACTGTGTGTTCCAGGCTTATGGTTCACATCTGTAATCCCAGCACTTGGGAAACAGAGGCAGGCAAATCTGTATGAATTTGAGGTCAACTTGAGCTATATGACAAGTTCTGGACCAGCCTGGGCTATGTCTCAAAAATAGAAAAGTTAACTGTAGGGGCTGGAGAGATGGCTCAGAGGTTAAGAGCACTGACTATTCTTCCAGAGGTCCTGAGTTCAAATCCCAGCAAAACCACATGGTGGCTCACAACCATCTATGATGAGGTCTGGCGCCCTCTTCTGTAAAACTGTATGCATAATAAATAAATAAATCAAAAAAAATTAAAATATTTAAAAAAAAAAAGAAAAGTTAACTGTAGCACTAGATGTGACAGCTAATGCCTATAGTGTGACCATGTGGGAGGTAGGAGCAGGAGGACCAGGAGTTCAAGGCTGTCCTCTACTACATGGCAAGTTGGCAGCTAGCCTGGGCTATATGTGATCCTGTCGTGGAAGGAGGAAGGGAGAAATGAAGGGAAGGAGGGAGAAAACTATCAGTGCTACTATTGATCGGGGAAATGTAATAAGATGGGTATATTAAATAATAGTTTTGTGTCAGTATTAAACTTCCCAATTTGGGTGATCACCTTTGAAAATATGAGCCTGTTTTTAGCAGTGAGAGTCATGTTTGTAATTTACTATAAAGGGTCAGGGTAGACAAGATGACTCAATGGGCAAAGTCACTTGCCACTATGTCTAATGACCCGAGTCTAATCTCCAGGAACCACATGGTAGAAGGAGAGACTCAGTTCTTCCTTCTTTCCTTCCTTCCTTCTTTCTTTTTTCTTTTTCTTTTGCCCTTGCTGTTCTGTAATTCACTCTGTAGACCAAGCTACAGGGTGAGGGCTGTCTATGGCACTGTCCTGTGCACGGGGTACAGGGTGAGGGCTGTCTGTTCATGAAGTTTTTTGTTTGTTTTCAGCCAAATTGCACTGCTGAGGGCCAAGCATGGGGTCATCAACCCAGAGGGATTTGGAGCCCGGAAGGGAGTCTGAGGGGTGTACTGATGATCTGTGTGTCAACTTGACACGAGCTAGTTCTTCCGTCAGAGAGGAAGAGGCCTCCCTCAGCTGAGGAGACGCCTCCACGAGACCCAGCTTAAGGCATTTTCTCAGTCAGTGGAGGAGGCAAAGCCCATGGATCTATGTGAAAGCAGCACCCAGTAAGCAGCACCCTTCATGGTCCATGAATCAGCTCCTGCCTCCAGGTTCCAGCCCTGCTTGAGTTCCTGTTCTGATTTCCTCCAATGATGGACTCTGATCTGGAAGTGTAAGCACAATAAACCCTTTCTTCCCCTAGCTGCTTTTTGGTTATGGTGTTTTGTTGCAGCAATAGAAACCCTAACTAAGACAAGGAGAAAGCAGAAAATTAGGGATAAATATACACTATGAAGTTTAATGTATAAACAGGAAGTGAGGGTGGTGGGTGCCACAGTCTGGGAAGGCTGAGTTAGCTGGCACAGTGCTAACTTGTGAATGAAGCTCTGAGGCCACATAGTGCAACTCAACACTTGTTCCTACACGAGCCTGTGCACACAGACAGCCAGCACTCGGAATGATGTCTGCTCCTGCAGCCTCATGCCAGCCAGTGAATGTGCCTGGGATTCCTTCCCTCTGCTTCCCCTCTGCTCCCCAGGTCTTCCATCCCTTAGAGCTACCTTTGAGCAGGGGCTGGTTGGAATATTATGTGTAGTAAGATTCTAGACTGAAGCCCTACAGACTTCACAGTAACTGCTCTGTCTCTCTCTGTCTCTCTCCCCGTGTGTGTTTGTGTGTGTGTGTGTGTGTGTGTGTGTGTGAGAGAGAGAGAGAGAGAGAGAGAGAGAGAGAGAGAGAGAGAGTTGTCAGAGGATACCTTTTGAAAGTCAGTTCTCTCTATTCTATCTCTATCCTGTGGGGCCCAGGGACAGAACTTGGTTTGGTTTGTTAAGCTTGGAGGTAATTGTCTTGACCTAATGAGCCATCTTACCAAACATACACACTCACACAGACACACACACAACACATATACACAGACACACACACAGCAATACAAACAGACACACATGCATACACACACAGACACACAGACACACACACATGCACACACACCCCTCCAGGCTGTCACCACTCTAGATATGTAGTTAAAGGTGACTCCACTGGTTAGTTTTTTCTCAACTTGATATAAGTTAGGGTCATTTGGGAAGGAGGATGCTCAGTTGAGAAAGGCCTCCATCAGATTGGTCTGTAGGCGAGCACATGGGGAATTTTCTTAATGATGGATGTGGGTGGGCACAGTCTATCTGTGAGCAGTGACACATGTGGACATGTAATTCTGGGGTGTTTAAGAAAGTGGGCTGTGGAAGTCACAGGAAGCAAGTCAGTAAGTGGTGCTCCTCCAATGGCTTCCGCTTCACTCCCTGCCCTGATTTCCCTCAGTAATAGACTGGGGCTTGGATATGTAAGTCAAATAAACCCTTTTTCCCCAAGTTGCTTTTGGTCCTGGTGTTGAGCATGGCAATAGAAAACAAGCTAGGACAATGACCTTGACTCAGGTCCTCCTGCCTTTGCCTCTCTAATGCTAGGACTACAGGTTTGTGTTAGCAATCTTGGTCCATGAACAAACAATATTTTGATTGTAATTTAAAATAAAAGTGATTATCTGGGCCAGCTGTGCAGGCCTGTAGTTTTTGTTGGAGGCTGAGGCAGGAAGATCACAAGCACAAGCAGTTTGGGCAGCTTAGTGAGACCATGCCTCAGTTAAAAAGAGTGGGAGATGGCTCATTGGGCAGTGGCTGCTGTGTAGGCATGAGCCTCCAAGGCCACATACCCAGTAAAGGCCAGATGTGGCAATGTGCCTCTGTGACCCCAGAGGTGGACACGTGCATCCTCACTGACTGATCAGCCAGTCTACCTGAACTGGCAGGCTCCAAATTCAGTGAAGAGATCTTATCTCAAAAAGTAAGATGGCAAGCAATTGAGGAAGACATTTGATGTTGATGTCTGAGCCCCACAAGCACATATATATATACATGCACATATACAAACAGATACACATAAATGCATACACACAGAGAATAAATACATAAATAAATAATAAAAATTAAAGTGAAAAAATAAAGTTGTCTTAGTTACTATTTTATTGCTATAAAGACACCATGACCAAGGTAAAACTTTTTTTTTTTCAAAAAAGCACAAAACTTGAATTTTACTAAGCATCCAAGATAACTCTTATGAAAGAAACCATTTCATTGGAGACTAGCTTGCATTCAGAGGCTTAGTCCATTATTATCATGGAGCTGCAGCTATAGTGGAGAGCTATGTCCTGACCTACAAGCAGAGAGAGAGAGAGAGAGAGAGAGAGAGAGAGAGAGAGAGAGAGAGAGAGAGAGAGCTTGAAGCCCACTTCCAGTGACACACTTCCTCCAGCAAAGCCATGCCTCCTAACCCTTCTCAGCCAGAAGTGACACTATTCAAATATAAAGCATTCAAATAGATGAGCCTGTGGAAACCGTTCTTATTCAAATCATGACAAAAATAATAAAAGACAAAAGATTTAGCTCAATGGTAGACTATATACATGCTGGCTGACATGCGTGGCACATAGCATGCGTGATATAAAATAACATAATAAAGCAAAATACAAGTTAGAATAAAATCACATGGAAGTGTTCTGGCACAATATAGGGCAAATGTGGCAGAGTATCTGGGAGGGCACAGGTCTCTGAAACAACCACAAAGTCGCAGGCAGAATGCCATGTTAGCAACATGGCACCACAGCTGTGTGGCTTTGATAGGCCTTCTGTGGCACGTCCTGAACCAAACATAGCCCAGCCTGCCCCAGTTGTCATAGTTTGAATATATGTGCCCCAAATACATGCCATGACTGAGGCCCCAGTGCAATGAATGGTATTAGGAGGCAGAGCTTTGGGGAAGTGACTAGGCATATGGGTGGAGTCCTCAGGATGGGATCAATGCCCATAGACAAGAGGGCCAAATAATAGCAAGGTTGGATCCAGTATTAGACCGGAGTAGCTGGCAAACCAGTTCGGCTAGTTCCTCCAGATCTGTGAAAAATACATATCTGGTTAAGGCAGGCAGGGTAGCTCAAACTTGGGATCCTGGCTAGCCAGGGCTACATAATAAGACCCTGCCTAAAAGAAAGGAAGGAAGGAAGGAAGGAAGGAAGGAAGGGGAGGGAGGAAGAAGGAAGAGGAGGAAGGAGGGGAAGAAGAAAAAGAGCCTAATAATTTTAAAAAACAAAACATATTGTATTACATGGGAAATAACATTTGGTCCTAGGCCCAAATACTTAAAAATAATGAAGTTTCAGTAAAAACTTTCTGAGGATCTAGAAGGCCCTGGCAAATGTCTGGCAACCCCGTTTCTGGGCACCTCCTAACACTCTGCCTGGGGTCATTTTTAGAAGCCATTGTGGCTTCTCTAACTTTGGAGACCTGGCAGCCCATTTGGAGATTCTCCAGGGCACCATAGATACAGAATATTTTTTGCTGCTAGAAATCCCGCGTAGGGACTGGGGTGTGGCTCAGTGCTAGAGTGCTTGCCAAGCATGCACAGGGTCCTGGGGTCAACCCCAAGCACACACATGCACACATCATCAGCAATCCTATTTCAGTTTTAGATTCCAGCTCCTGACCTGCTGTGTGGACCTGGGAGAGTCAGGTCACTTTGCTAGAGCCTCAGTTTCTCCTCCACAGGAAGAAAAGGGGATGATAACTATCCTGTAGAAGAAAGTCACTCATTCAGCATTGTCTATTGAGCTGGAGAGATAGCTCAGAGGTTAAGAGCATTGGCTGCTCTTCCAAAGGTTCTGAGTTCAATTCCCAGCATCCACGCAGTGCCTCACAACCATCTGTAATGAGATCTGGTGCCCTCTTACTGTATACATAATAAACAAATTTTTAAGTAAGAAGTGTTTATTGAGTGCCCCTTGTTTGCAGCACTGTGAATTGGTAAAGACCTCAGTCTTATTGTAGCTCATGGTCTTATGAGACAGAAATCAAGCAGGTGAATGAGACAACAGCCGCAATAAAGAAAAAGAAGGCAGGGTCATAGGGCAGGCCAGCGTCCCCGGAGGAGCATAGTCAGGGAAGTTCTTGGGGGTGTCATTTGAGCAGAGCACCAAATGATGCAAAAGACTGAGCCATGAGAGCATCAGAGAGAGAAAAGTCGATGCAGAACAGACCCCAGCAGATAGCCACACCTGCAGGTGGGAGCATGCTTGGTGGGCAGGGAAGCTGCAGAGGCTGACAGGAGAGAGTGATGGAGAGGAAAAGAGAGGAAGGAACAGGACAGGCTCGTTCTGTACCATGTCCACTGAGCCCTCCTATGCTGGGTGTGCTTGCAAGTGAGAAGGGGGTCAGGTGTACCCTAAAACTACTTTCCTGTCCACAGCCCAGGTCTGGAGCAGTCAGGCACCAGCCGTGCTGCACTTCTGGTGAAGGACCACCAGGGGGAGACTCTGGATCACGTTTCCGCCTTGTAGATGGTTGACTCGGGGCTTTGTTAACACAGATGCTGGGCTGGCTAGTGTTTGACCTGAAAAAAAAAAAAAAAAAAAAAAAATCTGCACGTCTAAGAAATAGCAGAAAACTAGTTCAGGAAATCTTTAAGAATCTTGGGCTAGCATCCCAAGGCAGAAACTAGAAACATTTTCATGTCATCATATTGGAAGTGTCTGATTCAAATACTGTCTTGCTGTTATCTCTGACTGTCTCGCTCTGTCTTTGTCTCTCTTTCATTTCATTTTATTTTTATGTGTATGGATGCTTTGCCTACTTGTATGTCTGTGCCACTTGCATGCCTGCTGCCTGTGAAAGCCCGAAGAGAGTTTCTGGTCCCTTGAGTCTGCAGTCACAGTCAGTTGGGAGCTGTTATATATGGGGGCTGCAAATTGAACCTGGGTCCTCAGGAGAACAAGAGCAGCCAGTGCTCTTGCCTGCTAAACCATCTCTCCAACCTTTTTATTTATTTTTTATTTAATTTTTTTTGACAGGGTTGCATGGAATTTGCTATGTAGAGCCGGCTGGCCTGGAACTCAAAGAGATCCACCTGCCTTTACCTCCCGGGTGCTGGTATTAAAGCTGTGCATTACCTGCCCAGCTGTATGCAGAGTAAGATGCAGGTAGGTCTCTTGCTGTCAGATTTGATGGCCTGAGTTTGACTCTTGGAAACCATATGGTGGGAGAAGATAACTGACTCCTGCGAGTTGCCCTCTGACCCCGGACTGGCTATGACAAAGTAAGTGCAAATTATAACAAAAAAGATGAGAACACGAGCCTTTGCTACACAAAGTACAGCAGGTGGAAGTATTTGGTGACAATCTAAGTCTCATCCCTTACCATAAAGACAGCACCCCCTCCCTTTTTTTTAAAGCTGTCCCCAGCCCAGCTGGGATCAGAAGGTCCTCAAAGGATCGGCAGATGAACTTGAAACACAGGGAGGGGCTGCCAAGCAGTGCTAGGAGGAACCGGGTTACAGGGACTTGGAGTAGGACCGACTCTCTAGGCTGCCCTTAAATGGCAGAAACTGTACTTAGCTTTGGACCAGCAGCCTTGTGAGCTCTGTGATCGATGCCAACACAGTACTAGGATTATAGATGTATGAGAGCACACCCAGCCTTTAGCACTCACTTTCCAATGAACAAACAAAACAAAAAACCCTGAAGGTACAGAGATACCAAGTTACAAGAGAATGACTTGTCAGCCAGCAGCAGCAGAACTGGGCTGAAGCACAAATGGTCTGTATCAAGATGGCCTCTTGGCCATTTGCGTCACACAGAAGACCAGGGCCAGAGAAAACCCTAGAGGGACCCGAGTCTCTGTAGCAACCCTGCCTGGCTTCTGTGCCTCTGATATCACCTAAGCTGGAGGTGAGGAGGGGGCTACAGTAGGATGCTGAGCCTGGCAGATGCTTAGCCCACCCCAGAAAGACTGTTAAGGAGGGCCTGAGTGCAGGAGCCCTTCCCCTCACAGCTGAGGTTAGTGCTAACAGACACAGGAGACTGGCAGCAAGCTAAAGCAGAGCCGAGAGACTGGGTGGATGGGACACCTGCACGGGACGTAGCAGAGTCTTGGCCTAGGGGAGAGGTGAGAGGTGGGATTAGGCAGGCAAGGCCCTTACCTCCCACATCACAGATTGTCTGATGAGCAGCATGGCTGGGAGCTGGGCAAAGGGTTTCACTTGATAGGTGCAGGGTCCACTGGGGAAAGTCCAGGTCCAGGATAATGGCAGGGTGGGCATTTACCATTCACCTGCTGTCTGTGGATGAGGTGAAGCTGGACTCCTAAAAGGAAACATTCTTTATGGACAGAGTCTGATTCCTTTGAGCAGTCTCCTATAGCATGGACAAAAGAGACAAAACATCAAAGAGAGCCTGGAAATGTCATTGGTTACTAGAATATGCCTCCTAGTAAACACAAAGCCCCTGGGTTCAATCCCCGGCATCACCTAAACTGAGTGTGATGGCAATGATTAATCCTAGCATGGGTAGTGGAGGCTGGGGGATCAGAAGTTTGAGGTTAGTTGGCTACCTAGAGAGTTCAAGACCAGTCTGGGCTACATAAGACTCTGTCTAGAAAAAAAAGTTCAAAGTTATTTTTGAAAACATAGTGAGTTTGAGGCCAGCCTATAAGATCCTGCCAGAGAGGGAGAGAGAGAGAGAGAGAGAGAGAGAGAGAGAGAGAGAGAGAGAGAGAGAATGCATGCAGGTGCCCATAGAAGCCAAGAGAAGGAAGCAAATCTCTTGGAGCTGAATTTATAGGAAACTGTGAATTGTGTGGTATAGATGCTGAAAACCAAACTCTCCTCTGCAAGAGAAACAATCATCTATCTATCTATCTATTTATCTGTCTATCTATCTATCTATCTGTCTATCTACCATGTATATGGTGTTCTGCCTGCAGGCCAGAAGAAGGCACCAGATCAAATTATAGATGGTTGTGAGCCACCATGTGGTTGCTGGGAATTGAACTCAGGACCTCTGGAAGAGCAGCCCGTGTCCTTAACAGCTGAGCATTCTTAACTACTGAGCTGCCTCTCCAGACCTTTCCTTTTTGCTTTTAGGACACTAATTGTGTGTGTGTGTGTGTGTGTGTGTGTGTGTGTGTATATATGTGTGTGTGTAGCATGACATGTATGTAGCAGTCAGAGGATCTTACTGAGGCAAGGTCTCTCTTGTTTCTACTGAGCTTTCCCTTGCTAGTTGGCTAATGAGTTTCTAGGTGATTCTCCTGTCTCTGCATCCCATCTTACGAAAGGAGGGTTGAGGTTACAGACATGTGCTACTACATCTGGCTTTTAATTTTTTTTTTTAACCCACATTCTGAGGCTATAACTCTGCATGTCATACTATGCAGCTAAGCAGTTTCGATACAAAGAGATTCTGAGCACCCCTCAACCCCCACCCCTACCCACCTCTACCCCTTTGGTGTCTTTGAGACAGGGTATCACTGCTTGAAACTCTTAATCCTCTTGCCTTAGTCTTCACGGTGCTGGGATCGTTTGCCTGAACCACCACACCTGCCTCTAGACGCCTCTTGGTTTAAAATGTATTGTAGATTTTTTCACTGAACTCTGGACATGATGTCCAGCTCCTGGCTGATGAACCCAACCTTCGTCTTCAGCAGCTGTGTGGGGCTCAGAGGGAAATAACCCTTCACACAGCTGCTCAGGCTCTGTCTGCATCTGGACCTCCTGCTTCGTCCCCCAGCTGATCCTGTGTGGTCACCTCTAACACGGATTCCCATATCCATACTCCCATCCCTACCAACCCTTTCATCTTCTAGCTAGGTCTCTGTGGCCCGGAACCTATCTACCTGTCAGAGTGTTTCAGACTTGAAAGTCAGGGCAAGCATGGGCTTGTGTGACAGTCAGGAGCCCCAGATCCAAGTAGTCTTTGCCTGGGCTGCCTCGAATCTTTCACAAGCTGCATCTCAATCTCTGAATCTGCTGTCTGCTCTCTAAACTGGAGATGAATAAAATTCTCTGTACTCAAGAAAGTTCAAAGGGATCACTTTTTCTTGGAAGTGGTTGCGGAGTAGGGGTGTCTCCAGGGAGAGAGAGAAGTTCACTGACTTTATGTCCTAAGCACACAGCTTGGTAGCAAGGGTGTGAGCGCAGACCAGCTAGTCACTTGGCTTGCTTTCTGTATTTGGGAAATAGAAGAATAAAGGTGTAGGGGGGATTCCCTAGCTGGAATCCCAGCAGAGGGCAGAATGGAGGTCAGATAGGGAGGCTCACTGGAGAGTTGCATCTGTGTGGCTGGCAGAGCAGGAGCAGGAAACCTTGAAGAGATCTTGCACATCTTGGCTGTGGGAGAACACACAAAAACCTCACATAGCAAATGCTATGCTGGACCCTGGCTGGCCATGTTTAAACCCCAATTGGAAGAGGGGTAGAGAAGGCCACAAGGGCCACCTTCTGACTGTGTCACAGAAGACTTTCCTCTGGCAGCTTGACCTTGCACGCACCCCTCCCCAGAGGACCAACCCCTTGACCGGCTGTCACTGTGCCCCCTGAGACAGCTAGAGACAGAGAGAGACAGAGAGAGATGTGTGAGGATAAGCGAGTGCGGGCCTGTTGAGCATGAGCGATCACTCGCCCTGGGCCAGGCAGCTGGACTAATGGTCCATTTCCCCTGATCCAAGACGTCTTCTGGGCCCTCAGCTGCCCTGAAGGGCCAGGTCACCTCACCCCCCTCCCGAAGGAACCCCTTGTCACTCCCCATTCGGCTTTCCTTGTATTGTGCACGGCTTGGTTCCTCGAGGAAATGGGGCGGCTGGTGGTGCGGGGGCGGCCGTCAGCAACCCCACCCCCTTCCCCCCATTGTCATTCCTGGCTTCTCCCCTAGCCCCTGCTGCACACTCTAAAAATAGACCCGCACAAGGAGCAGGCTCCACCCTTGAGCCCCTGCTGTGGCTGAGGTTGCCAGGGCAGAAGTGCCCTGGGGACTGAAGTGGCCTTCCGACTGACCAGGGTCAAAACGTGTAATGACTATGTAAGTTTAGGGTATGATTTCTCTCTTTCTCCACCTCGGTGTCCTCATCTGTAAATGAGGGGCTACCAAGGCTAGTTGGGTCAGGAGGTCCCTGTGCGACCCCGAGGAAGAGGAGTCTGCAGGTGTATCCCCCTCATGGCCTTGGCAGCTGCCAGGGACTTCTAGCCCCCTGGAAAGCCCTGGCAGCTGTTGACTCTCTGGCCTCTGACATTGGTCAGCTCATAGGAGACCACACCGCCTGGCAGGGACTCGAACCTGCCTCTGAGGACTGTTTTTTCCGCTTTAAGGATCTGCCTTGTCTGATGACTCTGGGGACTTCCTGGCTGGGATAACCCTGCCTTCAGTCCACAAACATATGATTCACCAGAAGGAAAGGTGTTTGGTATGTCTTAAGGTCTGGGAGTTGGGTGGCCGTCCTGGAGCCGGATGTGGCTATGTGCTGTCCTCAGATGGCGACATGGCTTCTGCCTTGGGTCCTGTTCATGGTAGTGGCCTATGTCTATCTGCCTTTGCTTCCTTTGTCCTTTTGTTTTTGGCTATGAAAATTTACAAATACAGATATTCGTACATTTGTTTATCTAATGTGAGTGTTCCTGTGTGCCATGGTCCAAGGGTAGAGGTCAAAGGTCAATTACAAGAGTCATTTCTTCTACCATGTGGATTCTGGGATTCTTTTTTTTTTTTTTTTTTTTTTTTTTTTTTTTTTTTTTTTTTTTTTTTTTTTTTTTTTTTTTTTTTTTTTTTTTTTTTTAGTGAAATATAATTCTATATTTAGAATTAGCCAGTTGGACTGAGTTTAGATGACCCCAATTTTGTTGGCGACATCCAGAGCATCCCATAATCAGGAGCCAATAGAACATACACCTTCTTCTCTCCATCAGGCCTTATGAGGGTGTTGACTTTGGCCACATCTATGTCACAGAGTTTCTTCACAGCCTGTTTGATCTGGTGTTTGTTGGCCTTGACATCCACAATGAACACAAGCGTGTTGTTGTCTTCTATCTTCTTCATGGCTGACTCAGTGGTCAGGGGGAACTTGATGATGGCATAGTGGTCAAGCTTGTTTCTCCTGGGCACGCTCTTTCGAGGGTATTTGGGCTGCCTCCTGAGCCTAAGGGTCTTGGGCAGCTGGAAGGTGGGTAACATGTGATCTTCTTTGTCCTGTGGCTGTGGACACCTTTCAGCACTGCCTTGTTGGCTTTCAAGGCCTTCGCTTTGGCTTTGGTTTTGGTAGGGACAGAAGCTTGATTCTATGATTTGATTTCTTTGATTTCAGCGCCATCTTAGTGAAAAGGAGGATTCTGGAATTCTAACTCAAATTATTGTGTTTGGCAGCAAACACTTTCAACTGCTGAGTCATCTTGCTGGCAGCAATGAATTTTCTTAAAAGCGAAGTTGGAGTTTATTAAGAATTTCAATCCAGATTTTCATATGGGCATTAAAGCATGATGCACATTGAAGACACTGGTGCAAACTTCTCAACAGAATAGCACAAAAACAAAGATTTAAAGTATATTTTTTATAGTTATTTATTGTAAAGTGAAGTCTCACTATATAGACCAGACTGGCTTCACACTTGCAGTAATTAGTCCCTCTGCCTCAGACTCCTGAATGTCACGGATGCAGGTGTGAACCTCTACATCTGGCTTAGATTTTTACTGTTGTTTGGGTGCTGGGTTTTTTATTTGTTTGTTTGTTTTGTTTTGAAGATAAGATTTTTTTTAAATGGCCCAGACTGGCTTTAAATTTGCTATGTAGCTGAGTCTGGCTTTGAACCCTTGACCCTCTTTCCTCCATCTCTTAAAGATTATGAGCATCCACCACTAGTATGTACTCTATATGATTTTTTTTTTTTTTGAGTAAGAAATAAATGTAGCTTAAGCTGGCTAACAATGTCACTATGTAGCTTGTGCAGCCCAAATTTGTGACCTCAGCCTTCACCGTGCTCAGATGACAGGAGTGAGACAATACACTGAAGGGAGAACAGACAGATGGGAGAACACTGGGGGAAACAGAGGCATCTAAGAGAGTCCACAATGGGCATGACAAGCAGACTGAACCAGGCCTTGTGAGGAGAGGGGAGGGGGGAGAGGGGACAGCGAGAGCCAGCGTCCACTTTGATAGGTTAAAAGGCTGCCCCACACCTGGTGTAGCATGGATTCTTTTATATCAGAGCCTCAGACTCTGCTCTGCTCAAGGTCACAATTTCACAAATGTCTGTGTGGATCTCTGTCTATCACTTTAATTGTGGGTTCCAGAGAAAGAAGGAATTTTAACAGTAATTACTGTGTCCCTGAAACAAATACCAACAGATAGTACTATTGTTTCACACAGGATCCTTCACAAACCCCAGGATACTCAGGTTTGTCTGTAGTGCTTGTTTTGAAGGGGGTGTAGGGGACACCTTGTCACCTACTTGTTTCTTTTCATTTTTTTTTTTAAACTTTATTTATTTATTTGCCTTGGTGTTTGCCTGGAACTGGAACTACAGACAGTTGTTAGCTGCCATGTGGGTCCTGGGAATCGAACCAGGGTGCTCTGGAAGAGCAGACGGTGCTCTTAACCACTGAGCCATCTCTCCAGCCCCCTCTTTTCATTTTTTTTTAGTTTGGTTTTCTTTCTTTAAAAATATCAATTATTAGTATGCGCACACATATGTGCATACATATACTTAGAGAGCGAGAGAACACTGGGTAAGTGTGGAGGACAGCAGGTAACCGTTCTCTCCTTTCACTGTGGATTGCAGAAATCAAATTCCCGTTCTCAGGCTTCGCCCACTAAGCACTTTACTCCCTGAGTCACTTTGCCATCCCTTTCTTTCTTTATACTTCTTTAAAGACAAGTTTCTCTGTGTAACAGCCCTGGCTGTCCTAGAGCTTGCTTTACAGACCAGGCTGGTCTCAAACTCACAGAGATCCGCCTGCCTCTGCCTCCCGAGTGTTGGGATCAAAGGTGTGTGCCAGCATAGCCAGGGTTTCTAAATGCTAGTTCAACAGGTGCTCCCCGGGTTGGGCTCTAAATGATCTGACACCCGGGCCCTTCCCCCCAGACACCAGTGGGTAGGTTGAGAGAGCTGGACAAGTGTTCTCCCACTAAGCCACATCCTCAGGCCCACTTTTTCTTTTTTTATATGGAAATTTTATTGGAAAAATGCAAAAGCCATGCTCCAGGAATCTTGACTCCTTTTGAATACATATGCAGATAAAAAATGGTCTTCCATGTGTCTAGTGATGGGTCTCTCACAGAGCCTGGAGACGAATGTCACACAGTCCAGTTCTTACACAAGGGACATACACTATACACGATGTTCTGTGTTCAACTTTTTGTGCTGCATTTGGTAATGCTCTTGAGTTCTTTCCAAACGAGTGTGCAAAGCAATTCCTTGGCGAAGACAAAACGGTTTCATTTAAAATGAGCGGTGTGAGACTGGAGGGATGTCCCAGCCTTAAAAGCACTGTAGCTCTTCCAGAGGACCCAAGTTCGGCTCCCAGCACCCATGTCAGGCTCACTACTGTCTGAAACTCCGCCTTCAGGAGATCCAAGGAACTGCACTCCCCAAACATGTATGTCTGTGTCTGCACTCACACAGACACACATGCACACAAATAAAAAAAAAAAAAAAAATCTTTAAACTGGGCTGTTTTAATCAGGCACTGATTCCAACACTTGGGAGTTTAAGGTAAGAGGACCATGAGGTCAAGGCAGACAGGGTTACACAGAGAAGATGCTCAAAAGAGAGAGCAGGCTGGCTCAGTGGGTTAAGGCAGAAAAGTGCCTGAAACATAAATTGACAATGTGAGCTCAGTCCCCAGATGCTGCAGTGGGAGGAAAGAACAAGCTCTTCCTCCCTCTTCTCTTTTTCATCATCATCTTCATCATCATCATCTTCTTTCTCTTAAAGACATAGTCTATCTATGTGGCTCTGGCTGTCCTGGAACTCACTCTATAGACCAGGTTGGCCTTGAACTCATAACTCAGATCTCCTGCTCTGCTCTTGAGTGCTAGGATTAAAGGCATGTACCACCACACCCAGAGCAAGAATCTGTTTTTGAAAATTCTCTTCTGACTGCCACATATATCCACTATACACACTGTAATAAGAAATGAAGTAAAAGAAAAAAGCAAAATAAAACAAAACAAAAACCACAAGAGAAAAAGCCCGGGGATATAGCTCAGTGGCCCAGTGATGACCAGGCTGCTTCACATGCAGGAGGCCTTGGGTCAATCCCTAGTCCTGTAAAACAGCAGCGGCAGCAGCAACAGAACACACAGACTGAAGCTCAGAGCCAAGGTCAGAGCTTACACCACTCACTAAAACAAACTCGCACACATACATTGAGCTCTGTGCCCACACTGGTGGCCCATTTGTAATCCAAGCCCTTGGGACAGGGGGAATAATACTGGACTTGTAAGGGTCAGAGCTTGAACCAGTCAAAGATATTAAACCATAATGAAAATTGGAGAAAGATTTATTCAAAAGGGACATATCGAAAAGAGGAACAATAAAAGGGTCCAGTGACCCTCTCCTTCCCAGGTCAATCTTTCAGTTCCGGCTTACGCCAGGTTTAGGTTTAGAGGGCAGAGGTATGCATCCCTAAGCAGTTCTGAGCACTGTCAAAGCTCCTGTCCGTCCTATGAGGTGACCAGACAATGCATCAGAACTTGGTGGCACAGTGAGAACTAGGAGACAGTTCCTTCTGGGACTGGCACCAGACTTCATCCTTTTCCTTCTGCCAGAGTGAGACTCCTGGGAAAATTCCAATTTCTTAGAGACCATTGTTTCAATAGTTTTATAGCCAATGAAAGGCTGCAGAAGTCTCTCTTTAGGGTACCTTCATTTTTACCATGATGGTTACAGAGGCAGGAGAATGAATTCAAAGTATGTACTAAGTTCAATGCCAGCCTAATTACATGAGACACTGTGTAAATCCAAACAAAAAAACAAACAAAAGGAGAAACTAATGAGGGCTTCTAGGGCCTCTTCCGAATCTAGTGGAGGGTAGACCCCTTTATCATAATCATGTTTTTAAAAATGCTTTAATCTATTTATTTTTATTCATGTGCACTGGTATTTTTCTTGCATGTTTGTCTGGATGAGGGTGTCGGATCATCTGGAACTGACGTTACAGACAGCTGTGAGCTGCCATGTAGGTGCTGGGAATTGAACCTGGGTCCTCTGGAAGAGCAGTCAATGTTCTAACTGCTGAGCCATCTCTCCAGCTCATAATCATTGTTTGTTGTAGGAATTTAGCAGAGTCACTGTACCCAGGGTAGATATTAGAATGAATAACCATTTTTTAAAATGATCTATTTAACTTTATTTCATGTGCATTGATGTCCAGGTCAGATCTCCGGAGTTACAGACAGTTGTGAGCTGCTATGCGGGTGCTGAGAATTGAACCAGTGCCCATCTTGGTCAGTATTTAAAATTTTAACAAAAACTTGATTAAATTCAGCCAAAATGGTGGAACTTGTTTTCCTCTGGCAAATTTCAGGATTAACATTTCCTTCTTCCATGTGAGTCCTGGGAGCTGAACTTAGGTTGTCAGTCTTGTTAGCAGGTGCCTTTTGGACGAGTTTTTTTTTTATTAGCATATTAACTATTAAGATGAGAACCGGGGCTGGTCATGAACTCAGTTATTGATGCCCACATAGGATGTGTGAGGCTTTGGATTTGCATAGAGTAGAGTGTGGTAGTGTGGATTGTAATCCCAGCACTCAGAAGGAGAATCAGAAGTTCAAACTCATCCCCAGCTACATAGTGAGTGTTCAAGTCCTTGTAGAGCTACATGAGACCCTGTCTCAAAAACTAGTTAGGGCTGGAGAGAGGACTCAGGGCTAGTTCTCAGAACCCATGTGGCAGCTTACAACTACCTGGAACTCCAGTTCAGGGGACCTGACACTGCTTCTCACTGACCTCAAAGGCTCCTGAATGCATGAATATAAAAATATTTTTAAAAGTCTCTTAAGATAGGAACTGGGAAGCTGGCTGCTGCTGGTGCACGCCTTTAATACCAGCATGCAGGAGGCAGATCTCTGTGACTTTGAGACCAGCCTGGTCTACAAATCCAGTTCCAGAATATCAGAGCTGTTACACAGAGAAACCTGTCTGAAAAAACTAAAACAAAAACAAGATAGGAGTTGGGATTCAGTACACGCCATGCCACCTGTGTGATGCAACCAAGCCAGAGCACTTCACTTCTGCCTGACCAAGTTCCTGTCACTGTATTGCTGTTCATCAAGAAGTTGTTGTGTCTCACTTAGACATTTGTGAGCATGAAGCTCTTTCAAGTTCACAGCTTCAAAGTTGCCTCCAAGTTCACGGAGTCCCTGAATTTGGAACTTTGGGTCAAGATTCCTGCTAAGAAATGAGACTGCTCTTCATCCAACCAGTCACCCCTTGGTGAAAAGTGACCCTGCTCCAACACTTCTCCAAGTCTGGTCATGATGAGAACAGACCAGAGAGGGGAGTGTCAGAGTCCTGTGCTCTGAGCTGTGGTCCGTCATTCTGCAGCTTCTCCTCAGAGGACGGTGTCAGGGAGCCCTGCCATCCAGGAGCAGGCTGGCAGCTGGTGTTCCTGCCCCTGTCATGACCCACCCCGCCTGCGCCCCCGCAGGGCCCTGGCCAGCACAGCTGTGGATGTGACTGGAGGCTTGGCTCTGATTCACCCAGGCACATTCCTGGCTCAGCCACTGTTTTGGTTTTTTTCTTGTGTGTGTGTGTGACTTTTTCTCCCACACCCCCCCCCCCCTTTCCTCAAAAATGCTGTGTCTTTCCCTAGAGGGCTCCTCTGGGCGGTGCCTCCAGGAGGGAAATTCTGGATTTCCTGGAATAGCGAGCCTGTGAGAGGAGGGTTGCTTCTGACAGCCAGGCCAACCCCACCCAAGCATGACTGAGTCTCCTCACAGAAAGAGGGACAGGTGGAGCCTTGGGGTTTCTGGAGCAGATGGAATACAGGTGCCCCTGGTCTGAGGGAGACAGCTCCTTGGAATCAGAGCCTGGCCACCTTTCTCTGAACTTAGATGAGAGTTCAGAAATGTGATTATCTGGGCTGGAGAGATGGCTCGGTGGTTAAGATCTCTGGCTGTTCTTCCTAGAGGACCCAGGTCCAATTCCAGAGCTACATGGCAGCTCGCAAAGGTCTGTAACTCCAGTTCCAGGGGATCTGACACCTTCACACCAATGCACATTAAAATAAAGTTATATAAGTTACTTTTAAAAAAGAAATGTGATTGTCAGTCCTCTGGCTTCATGGGACCTCACCACAGACAGGGCTGTGAGCCTGCAGTGATCAAGTCTCTAGAATGACTGGTACTGGAAGGTGGGGCCAAGGGTGCTCTATAAGAGCAGGTGCCAGGTAAAGCAGGGTCTTTGGGAACACAGACGCAGCTCCACCTGGTAAGAAGTGTGGGCAGAGGACCCACGGGGAGCTAAGACAGTTTGGCTTTTTGGGTTTTGGGTTGTTTTTGTTGTTGTTGTTTTTTCTTTTTAAAGATAGTGTCTCATTTAACCCAGGCTGACCTTGAACCCAGTACATAGTAAAGGATGACCTTGAACTATTGATTCTTCTGCCCCTAGGTAGCCCCCAAATCCTGAGATTAGACCCCATTTAGTTTATGTAGCGCTGAGATTGAACCCAGGGCTTCCTGCATGCAGGACAAACACTTCGTAGTAATGCCACTCCGCCCTTAGGGGCCATTTTAGAGCACCTAGTATAGAGCTCTGATCCATCTCAGAAAAACTGCACAAGACTAAGAAAGTGAGCAGGACAGGGGGTAGAAGAAAGAGATGCCCACACAGGTGGCCATCCTGGATGCCGGAATACTCCAAGGAATGGGCACATTGTCCCGTATTATGTCACATCCAACAGTGGCTGATGCCTTTTTCTCGGCGAGCTGCTGTGCACTTTTGCAAACTGTAATAAGACTACTATTAAAGGGGGTGCTGAGAAAGGACTGGAGAGATGGGCCAGCCCCTGAGAGTGCTCTGTGCCTGCCGAGGACCCACGTTTGTTTCCTACCACCCATGTCAAGTGGCTTTCAACTGTGTGTGATTCCAACCCTAGGGAATCAGACGTCGTCTTCTGGTTTCTGAGGGCACTGCTACACATGTGACATATACACACAGACACATAAACAAGAATACATCTTTTTCCTTAAAAGGAGGCTGAGAAACCAGGTATGGTGGCACATGCTTTTATTTCCAGCACTCAGGTAGAAGAAGCAGGCAGATCTCTGAGTTTCAGGCCTGCCTGGTCTACAGAGTCAGTTACAGGAGGGCTAAGTGTGTACCTAGCATGCATGAAGCCCTAGGTTCAATTCCCAGCATTGCATACACCAGGCCACTGTGTGTGATGGTGCTCAACACTTGGGAGGTAGAGGTTGTCCCTCTTCTCTCCCCTACCCAGTAGTTGTGGCATAGATATGGGAGAGAAGAAAGTATAAACACTGTAGAGACTAAAACAGCTACAAGACAGAAGCAGCCTACAACTCCAACACCCAGACTGTGGGGCATCTCTGCAGGAGTCAGCCATGGAAGCAAACCGTGGAAGATGAGAATGAAAATCCAGGGCCGATTGGGCTGACTTGGTTAACCTGGATCAGACTTCAGGGGAGTCTGATGCCAGGCAGTTCACTGTCACGTGTTTAAAATACAGGCCAATTTGGGGAAAGGTTACCAGGCAACAATCCATCCAATCCAGCTGCACAATAAAGGCGTGACTACATAAGACTCTTTTACAAAGTATATGTGAGCATGAGGGTGGGTTCGATAGCTAAAAGGCCTGAGCATCCAGTGTGGTCTCTGACTGAGCCTAGAGGTCATCAGGCTGTAAAGTGTGTGTGACATCTCCCCTAAGGATGGGTAATGGTCTAGGGAGGAAAGAGTACGGGAAAATCATTCTGAGGAATTTGGGTGAGGTTTGCCTCGAGAGCAAAAAATACAAGAGGTCTGTCTTCACAGGCAGCAAAAGATAGGTCACTAGATCATTAACAAAATTCACTACCAACCTTCAGGGCAGGAAAACAGGTATTTTATCTCACTGAGAAGATAACCTGTGTGTTCAGTTCAACATTCCTGGTTCTCTTAGTATTTTTCTAAGTGTTTCACAGAGTACAAGGACCTCTGTGCCCTCAGCACAGAGCAGGGAAAAAGATGAAATCCTATCTTATGTACACTGGCATCTTTTGGTGGTGTCTGAACACAGCTATGCATTCCTGTGTTTTAAATGGTCATTTTCTTTGCAACAGGATTCAGCAAAAGCAATGAATTACTTGCTGTGAACCAGGAGCTGTCTGAGTGTAGGGAGATGGAGATGCTGTAAAAAGCAACATGAATTTAGTAAGTTCTCAGTTGTGACTGAGTCACACAGTCTCCTCATCGCACTTGCCTTCTGTGTCCCCACATGGCCCTCAGCAATCCATAGACCTTCATGTCCTGTCCAAACACCCCGAGAGGCAGTGAAATAGAGTGGTGAGATGCTACCATGTACAGTCACAGATCTACATTTGAACCCTAGCTTGACCTCTCAGAGACAGGTCTCTTATGCAGAGTGGAGGTTAAGAACTATAACTATTTCTTGGGCTGGAGAGATGGCTCAGAGGTTAAGAACAATGACTGTTCTTCCAGAGGTTCTGAGTTCAGTTCTCAGCAACCACATGGTGGCTCACAACCATCTATGATGAGATCTGGTACCCTCTTCTGTATACTGTATCCCTAATAAATAAATATTTTTTTAAAGAGCTATAACTATTTCTTACAATTTCTGAGGGTGGAACGGGATAACGCCCAGAAAATTTATAGCTGTGTTCAACACACTCTGTGCTCAGTAACATGTAGTGTTATGTCCGTGCTTAAGAATTTCCAGACTTGTCACCAGGGAGACTGGACACCCTGTGAAGAGTGAGGATTTTATTGTTACATTACAGGTTACATACAAGTTCCCACGAACCTGGGTCGATAGCCTAATTCTGGCACAACAGAAAGGCTAAGAACCCCAAGCCCAGATGGGCGGGTGTCTTTAAAGAAGAACATATGTAAGCAAGATGCGACACACCTTGGCATTCCAGGACTGGGTAAAAGGGTAAGGTACAGCGGTGACTGGTGCGATTCCAACTTTTGAATCCATTGTCTGTTGCGTTCACTCGAAGACCTGGGCTCTGCCCCCAGGAATCAACGTGTGAATGAATCCAGGTTCTTACAGCAGCTGTCACCATAACAACAGCAGCATCACTGTAAATACCTGAGAGATGATGTCAAGGGAGTACTAAATGTCTGCTTTCAGGGCTGGTGGGATGGCTTAGGGAGGAAGGTGTTTGCTGCCAAGTCCAAAAGCCTGAAATTGAGCTAGGGTCTCAAACATATATATATATATTCAGGGCGAGTCTTTCTTCCATAGTTGAACCCCCCTGGAAATACCTTCACAGACACACCTAGAGGTGTGCCTCCTAAGAGACTCTATTTTTATTACATTTTATTTATTTTGTGTGTACATGTATGCATAGGCTTGTCTCTATGTGCAAGTGGACATGAGAGATAATTTGTGTGAGTGGGATCTCCTTTCACCGAGTGGTTCCTGGGATTGAATTCAGGTCCTCAGGCATGGTGGCATGTGCCCTTAGACACTGGGTCCTCACACTCAGCCTTCCTAGTGGATTCTCTACCTAGTCAACCTGATAACAAAGATAAACTATTGTACCTAAAGAGGAGACATCTAAGTGTCCTTCACCTTTCCCTGACATCTTTTGTTGTTGATAATTTTAGTCTTGTTTTTTAAGAAAGGCTGCCACATAATCCAGGTTGTCCCCCAACTCACGTGTAACTTAGCTTGACTTTGAACACCTGATTCTCCTGTTTCCGTCTGGGATTAGAAGCACGTGCCGTCATACCTGGGCCTTTCCCATTGCCAGAATTCTGCCTATTCCTGGAACTTCTGGTCACCTCCCCCAGAAGGGTCACTGAGGTCTAAGGAACCCTCTCTCCACCCATCTTCCCCAGATCCTGAAACAGCAGCACCCTCCACTCAAAGGAGGTTTGCTTCGATTCTTTTTCTCACTTACAGTTTCCCACAAGGCATTGGAAATGGAGTTAGTTTAGGAGACTGGCGTCCTGTGTACAAGTCTCTGTACTGGTAATAACTCTCAGCATGGTGGTGCATACTTACATCCCCACTCTAAAACATCCCCCACAGAAATGCCAGAGAAACTTGTACCTATCCTCAAGACTCAATTCAGGTCCAGGACTGTAGCTGGGGCCTGGCTTGCTCAAAGTGAAAAAAGCAAAGTTTCATGGCCTCCTCACTTGTGAACTCTTCACTCCCTTAGATGGAGTTTGTGACTGGACGGTACAGTCATAGCGGTGGTATGGGAGCCGCCTGGCTTGTGGATCTTTCTCCACTAGACTTTGAACAGAGTGTAGCTTATTTACTTTGCCTTCTTAGCATATATTCCCTGACAGGTGTCATGGAAAATTAATTGTAAATGAATGGCTGACTGGACAAATGCACGATACAACAATTAAATGATTGTAGGTAGCTGTGTAGATGAAAGACATAGATGATGGCAGACATATCTAATAGATGACAAATATTTAATGAAATAGCTAATGAATGTTGAATTGTATATGGAGAAAGAATAATAAAGAATAAACTGGTAAACTGGTGATTATTTGTGGATGATAAAAATGAATAAATTTGGTAGAGTATGGTAGCACATAGTTATCTCAGCATTCATGAGGCTGAGACAATTGGATTACCATGAACTTGAAGCCAATAAGTGCCAAGACAGCCAGGGATACACAGCAAGACCCTATCTCAAAAAGAAAAAGAAATGAATCTTCGAGATGGCTCAGCTGGTGATGGCCCTCCCCCCCCCCCATGATCTGGAGCCCTGAGACTCCACTAAAAAGAGAACTAACCTTTCAAAGTATTCTCTGACAGCCACGTGAACACCGTGGTCTGCATTTGCCATGCACATAAGTAAGTAAGTAAGTAAATAAATAAACAAACAAATAAATAAATAAATAAAAGCAATTTAAAGCTTCGTCTTAAAATGAAAGATAGGGCTGGAGAGATGGCTCAGCGGTTAAGAACACTAACTGTTCTTCCAGAGGACCTGAGTTTGATTCTCAGCATCCATATGGCAGCTAACAACTGTCTGTAATTCCAAGATCTGACAGCCTTATACAGTTATACATGCAGGCAAAACACAAATTCACATAAAATAAACAAAAATAAATATATTTTTTTTTAGAAAATGAAAGATGAAGAGAACAGATTTTTAAAATATAGATACATGTGAAATAATGAATGAGCAAGTGAGTGGGATGATGGGTGAATATGTGGTTAGGAGATAGGTACATGAAGAATAGATAAATAAGGAACAAATTATTTGCATGAGAGATGCGAATTAGGGGCTAGTGAACAGTGGCTAGATGGATGGTGAATGGAGGACAATGGGCAGACAGATGGAAGACTGATAGCTGATTAGGTATCTGTCTGAATGAGTATATGGATGAGAAACAGATGGATGAGGTTGGCACGTAGACAGATGGTGGATTGGTGTCATGTGCATGATGATGGATAAGGATAGATGGTACATGAAGGATGAATGGGCTTTGGACTAGATTAGTGATGAATGACATATTGGTACTTGTCAAAGTATGAAATAATGGATAAATGTCAGCTATAAATTGATGAATGGCATCTCATCAGCACACGAATAATGTATGTCATCACAGTCTTTGAGGGTCCTCCCAACTCTGATATTTTGTGTGAGGGGGGAACGAAGCTGCTATTGGAGGTGTCATCACTGACTAGTAGAGTTCACAGGAGCCTTAGCAGAGCTTTTACACCACAGCAATGATAGCTCAGCAGCTAAAGGAACCTGTTGCCCAGCAAGGCAAAGACTGTTCTGCCCATTTCACAAACAGTGAAAACACAGCTCATGTAGCAGTGATCTCCTCAAGCCTTGCCTCCCCTTGTCCAGGTGTCTGTTTTCTGTTTGTCATCACAGTGGTCCCTCATCCCCAGGCTAGCCCTCTGCACATCCCTGCACTATTTAAAGCTGGTCTCCTCCAGGAACCTTCTATGTACCCTGGCCATCAAGAACCTTTTTCTCCCCTTGTAGAGACATTCTAGCTTCCTTCCCTGTCTTGGCCCACATCCGATCATCTGACACTTACTGAGACCAGCCAGGCAATGGACTTGCTGACTTTTGACTTGGTTTTCATTTTCTTGAGACAGATTGGTCTTTTTACACAGTTCCAAGCAACTTGTCTTTTTTTTTTCCTTTTGGTTTGATTTTTGGTTTTTCAATACAGGGTTTCTCTATGTAACAGATCTGGCTGCCTGGCTGTACTGAAATTAGCTCCATAGACCAGGCTGGCCTCAAACTCATAGAAATCAGCCTGCCTCTGTCTCCCAACTGCTTGGATTTAAGGCGTGTGCCACCACTGTCTGACCTTTTTCTTTGCTTTTATTTTAGAAGTATGAATATTTTTGACTGCATGTACATCTTTGTGCCCAAGGAAGCCAGAAGATGGTGTTAGGTTCCTGGGGACTGGAGTTACAGATGGTTGTGAGCCACCATGTGGGTGCTGGGAACCAAACTTGGGTCTTCTGGAAGAGCACCTAGTACTGTCTATTCACACACATACTCTTTCTTTTCTTTTGTTTCTGGGACTAGCCTATGTTAATTTTGAACTCTCAATATAACTAAGGCTGACTTTTGTGGGGAGGGAAGGTTGGTGATACTAGGAATTGAACCTTGGGACTTGCATATCTAAGTTCTCTACTCCTGAAATATTTTACCTCAAGACTAGGTTTTAGTCGATCCCCTTGGCTCCATTCTCCAAACACTAGGATTACAGGCCTACCTTTAGCACACCTAGTTATCTATAAAACTTTTTTAAAGATAGATTTATTTATTTATTTATTTATTTATTTATTTATTTATTATGTATACAGTATACAGAAGAGGGTACCAGATATCATCATAGATGGCTGTGAGCCACCATGTGGTTGCTGGGAATTGAACTCAGGACCTCTGGAAAAACAGTCAGTGCTCTTAACCTCTGAGCCATCTCTTCAGCCCATGGTGGTATAAGCTTTAAATCCCAGCATTTGTGAGGTAAAGAGGAGGGCAGCCATAAATTGGAGTTAGTGAGGTTCCAACATAAGACCCTATCTACAAATAAATGAAAAGAGGCCTGACTAATCAGGCAATAGGTGCCTTCAATGTTTCAAACTGTCTTGCAGCTATAGACATAATCTGCTAAGACTTCAGTGCCATCTCCTGACCCTACCTTGATAACTCCTTGGGGTCTTTGCCCATAAGAGACACCACAATATATAAGTCATAAGTCTCTGCACATCATATAACTTAAAAACAATCGTAATGTCTGTAGCTCGATCACCCAGAGAGACCCCTGGAGACAGAGATGTCCAAAATGCAGCAGTAAGGTTTATTGACAGTGCGATACAAGCCAGGCAGGGAGCTTGTTCCCCGCACCCACACAGATGTGGTGCAAAGAAGACGTGAACACCCCCCAATTATACAAGCTTTTTATAGGCAAAAACCAGAAGGCAGGGTTACTTGGGGCCAAGGGTGCAAGTATGTTGCTGATTGGCTCATGCTTAGGGACTTTTTACAGTCCAACATTCCTCCAACCCACCTAGGTGGGGTGGCTATTTTATGGCCTTAGGGTTATATCATCCAGGTGTCCTTATATAGTGCTTAGCTTATTCTTTCTTGGAACTGGGCAAGCCCCTGCCAGAAATGTGAAACTGAACTGTATTTTACCTCTATAGTACAAAATGGCTACTAGAATACAAAATGGGGTTTCTTGAGCTAAGTTTACTCTCTTCAACTGTGAGGACCTGGAGGGCGGGGCCCAGTCTCAGAGAAGCTTTGGTGCCTGAGGGCAGGGCCCAGGTCTGCCAGTATGCCTGGCAGCCAATGGATTCAAAGGTTGAATTCCCACCAGAGGACTCAGCTAATAGCTGCTGTACCTGTACCTGCTTTGGCTCAGTCCTGGAATGCCAAGGTGTGTCATGCCTTGCTTATGAATGTTTTTCTTTAAAGACCCCACCCATCTGTAGGGTGGCAGGGTCCTTAGCCTTTCGCTGTGCCAGAGCGAGACTATCGACCCAGGTTCGTTAGAACCTGTATATAACAATAACAAATCTTCATGCATGTTACAGTGTGTCCAACCTCCCTGGCAGTCATGGAAATTCTTAGACATGGGCATAACACAATGACAAGAGGACAAAGTCCACATTGGTCCTTTATCTCTGTATCTTTTTGGTGCATGACACAATGCAGGCACACAGTAGGTTTTCAGGAAAAAAGGTTTACTTGAATGATGAATTCATATAAGTCCTGCGACTTGAACTATAAACAAAGAGGTAAGTTCTTTTCCCAGTAGACTGGAGAATGGAGTGGAGTTGACCCTTACTACAGAGGAGCAAGTCAAAGTGGCATCATTAAGGCACTGGAGAGATGGTACATTAGCAGTATTGGTTGTTCTTCCAGAGGACCAGAGTTCAATTCCCCCAGCATTCACACACAACTATCTATAACTCTAGTCCCAAGAAATGTGATGCCCTCTCTGGCCTCTGAAGGCACTGAACACATGTGGTATGCAAACATAGATGCAGACAAAACACCCAAACACACAGAATAAAGATAAAGGGGGAAATCAAGTACTAATATGAGGCCTGGGGTATAGCTCAGTGGCAGAGCTAGCTTGCCAAGCCTGATGACCTGCATGAGTTTCATCCCTGGGGCCCACATGATAGAATGAAAGAAATGGCTCTCTGGGATTGTCCTCTGACGTCCACACCCACTCCGTGACCCAGGCACAAACCCCTGCCCGTACATACACAAGTGAAATGTAATTTAAAATGTATAAACAAGAACATAGCTTTTCCAAGTGGATGCCAAGGGGTCAAGGACATGCTGAAAACCAGATGTGGTGGTGCAGCTTGAGAAATAGCACAAAGAAGTGGCAGAGGTGCCCGCCTATAACCACAGAATTTGGAAGGCAGGGGCTGGAGAGATGGCTCAGCGGTTAAGAGCACCGTCTGCTCTTCCAGAGGACCCCGGTTCGATTCCCAGCACCCACATGGCAGCTAACAACTGTCTGTAGTTCCAGTTCCAGGCAAACACCAAGGCAAATAAATAAATAATAAATAAATAAAGTTTAAAAAAAAGAAAGAAAGAAATTGGAAGGCTAAAACACGAGGAGGAGGAGGAGGAGGAGGAAGAGGAGGAAGGTTTCAAAGCCAGCCTGGGCTATACAGGGAGAGACTATCTAGGAAAGGAGTTCATAGGCTTCAGATTTCTGTCACCTGCCTGGCTCCTGAGACTTTGGACTCCTGAGGCTCCTGAGGCTCCTGCACAAGCTCCTCAAGATCAAGGTCCTTACCCTGCATCTCTCTACTTCCCTGGCACACAGCTTGGCTCTGGACAGATCCAGCGTGGCCCCTGCTTGGCCCCTGCTTTGCACACTGGCTTGCCTGTAGTATCCTCCCGTTGTATTGTCTGCTTCGTACCCTTGCCTGTCCCGCCCCACGCATTCCCAGTGGGGATTTGTACAGAAACTCCCAGCTCCGGGTGAGCAGCAGGTTAATTTCCTCCAGGAGCTTCCCTCGGCAAACAATGAGACAATGGCGGGCCGGAGGTAGCCTGCGTAAGACGGCAAGAAGGGGAAGTTGTAATCTGTGTGCGAAGCCAGCAGGCGGGCAAAGGGGCAATAGAAGCCAGCAGGCCGGCCCAGGCCCTCCACCCAGCCAGCCCCTGGGACCCGTTAGGCCCCAACCTGAAGGTCACCTGAGTCGCCCTTGATGAAAACAGCCACAAACTACATTCTTGGAGAAAACAGGGATGGGTGGGGCACTCCTTTGTCTATATGGATAACTCCAACTGCTCATACCTCTGGGCCCCAGACCGCAAGTAGATTTCCCCAAAGATCATCTGATTCTGGCTGTGTTTTGCTATGTGACAGGCTACCCAAGCTCTCTGAACATTCTGTTCTTAATCTGTGTGAAGGTTTGTGCCTCCATCCCAACACCTGGTAGAGGAAGGCAGAAGAATCTTGAAATTGAAGGCGTTACCCATGCATACCAACTCTTGTTGAATGCCAAGAAGATTCGTCCCTCCCATTATCCAACAGGCTTATATTAAGCATCTGCTATGGACAAGCACTAAGCTAGATGCTTGGGGATGTTCCCACTCTCATGGGGTACCCAGTCCTGAAGTAGAGTGAGTCAGTAACCTGTAGTGGGTCACTTTAGGGAACTTCTCTAAAGAACTACATTATTGCTGGGTGGTGGTGCACGCCTTTAATCCCAGCACTAGAGAGGCAGAGGCAGGTGGATCTCTGAGTTTGAGGCCAGTCTGGTCTACACATCAGTTCCAGGACAGCCAGGGCTGTTACACAGAGAAACTCTATCTCCAAAAACAAACAAACAAAAGATCTACAGTAGCAGATCTTACCAGAAAGATCTGTGAGATGGGGCTGGTGTGCAGCAGGTAGGGAGTGAGTTCCTTAGGCCAAGAAGAAAGGTTGAGGCTCCCTAACCCTACACTCTCCAAGGCTCCCTCCCTTTATCTGAGAACAAAGAAAAGTCACAAAATTTCCAAGTGGTGTGTCCTGACTAAATTGGCCTTCAGCTGATGACTGGGAGGAGGCCCCTCGTCCTGGGACACATCTACCTGACATACCTTGTCATCCCTGGGAGAGCCTGAACTTGCTGTTCCCTTCTCACAGATAAGGAAGCTTGGCTTAGAACAGAGGTGGGTGGAGTGAAGGAAGAGGAAGGTGTTCTCCCCTCCTCCCAGGCCCTCAGAGTTCTTGGGAAAAGGTCTTCCTCAGCTCCCAGGTATTTTTTCCTTCACCCCAAAAGCTCCTCTAAATCTAGCCATGTGCTCAAAGAGAAAAGGAATGGAAAACCCAAGAATATCCCCCACTCAGGTCATGACCTCACATCTCCCAAATCTCAGCAGCCACTGCTCTAACCTGCATTCAAGTCTAAGTTTGTCTCTTTACAGGGGCTGCACCCAGTTGTATGGTTCCAATGACTCAAGGATCTTCAAGGACAGCTCCCAGGCTGGGGATGTAGCAGTCTTGTTGAGGAAGTGTGTCACTTTGGAGGCGGGCATTGAGGTCTCCTATATGCTTAAACCACACCCAGTGTCTCAGTTCACTTCCTGTTGCCTTGCAGCAAGATGTAGGCTTTTCCAGCACCTGCATGTCGCCATACTCCCAGCCACCATGTCCCACCATGATGTTAACGGGCTAAACCTCTGAAACTATAAGCCACCACCTCAATTAAATGTTTTCCTTTATAAGGGTTGCCAAGGTCATGGTTTTTCTTTGCAGTAATGGAAACTCTAAGACAGCTGCCATTTCACCCTTGAGAGGTGGGCGCAATGTTCACTCATATCCTAATAGTGGGTAGAAAGCCAAGAACAGGCAATTTTTGAAAAGCAAGCTAAGTCCTTGCCATTTTTAGCATATAGATTATGAAAATGCTTTGTACCATAAAAGTTGTTGTGACCCTGCTATAGCAAAGATGCTTTAAGCCTCAAGCTCCCCCCCCAGTGCCTAACAGAATATCATCCCCCGCTGCAATCATGCACTGCCTAATAGGATGTCATCTCCCCTCTGCAGTCATGCACTGCCTAACAGAATATCATCCCCCGCTGCAATCATGCACTGCCTAACAGAATATCATCCCCCGCTGCAATCATGCACTGCCTAATAGGATGTCATCTCCCCCCTGCAGTCATGCACTGCCTAATAGGATGTCATCTCCCCCCTGCAGTCATGCACTACCTAACAGAATATCATCCCCCGCTGCAATCATGCACTGCCTAACAGAATATCATCCCCCGCTGCAATCATGCACTGCCTAACAGAATATCATCCCCCCCTGCAATCATGCACTGCCTAATAGGATGTCATTGCTTTTTTTATTTCTTGGTGATTTTTTCTTCTTCCTTTTAAAATTTTATTTTATTTAAAGAATGTTAAATGTTTTACCTATTTTTTACTTTATGTATATGAATGTTTTGCCCGAATGTATGTGCACCATGTGGATGCCTGGTGTCACAGTGATCAGAAGAAGAGGTCAAATCCCCTGTAACTAGAGTTGGTGATGCTGTGAGCCACCATGTGGGTGATAGGAACTGAACCCCAGGTCCTCTGCAAGAGCAACAAGCGCTCTTAAACACCGAGTCATTTCTCTAGCCCCATCTGTTTTTCTTGTCATCTTATACGACAAGATCTCATATAGTGCAGGCTGCCCTGATATACTATATGGTACAGGATGACTTTGCACATCATCAGCCTATCCTGCCTCTATCCTCCAAGTGTTAGGATTTTAGGGTTGACTACATCTTGTTTATGCGTAGCTAAGGATGGAACCTACCAGTTTGCACATGTGAGGTACACACAGCTCCTACAGCTACATTCCTGCCACTGACGGCTTCCAGTAGTAATAATTCCTTGACAACAGTGACTCACGCTTGCTTGCTTGCTGCCTGGCTAGCTTTTGTGAACAAGGGTCTCATGTAGCCACAGTTTTCCTCAAATGCAGCAGCGCTTGGCCTCAAGCTAGTGATCTTTCTGTCTCAGCTTCTCAAAAGATGGAATTGCAGATGTGTACTGGCTCCCAGACACTCTTCTAAGTCATGGGCATAGGATGCTTTTCCAATCACTTGTGTCCTCTTCTGTTACCATCATCATCATTGTTCTCTGTGCATTTTCAGTGGTGGAGAATTGAGCCCAAGGCTGTGTATATATGTGAGACATGTTCTCTATCACAGAGCCCCTCAATTTCTTTCTGTTATCTTTTGTGTTTTTTTTTCTTCAGTATACAAGTCTTTAACCTCCAAAGGAAAGTTTAATTCTAAGTATTTTATCCTTTTTTAATACTTTTGCAGACGGAATTACCTTTCCCTTTTTAAAATTGCTTTTGTTAACGTGCAGATATGCAAGCTGAGTGTAGTAGTGCATACCTGTAATCCTAGGATTCAGGAAACTGACCATTAAAAAAAAAAAATCAACAACAACAACAACAAAAACCAACAAGGTTACGGGGTGAGGCCTTGTCTCATAAGTAAATAAGTAAAACAGCCACTGGTTTTTGTGTGATCATCAGCCTCCTGGTACTATAAAAATGCCTAGGATAGCTTAGAATGAGAAGATTTCTTTCTGCTGAGACTCTCACACATCACTTGCCCCATTGCTTTTGGGTCTGAGGAGAGTCAGAGTATAGAGTTGCAGAATGCACAGTGGAACAAAGATGCTCATGTTAGAGTGTCCATAAAGTCAGGAGACAAAGGGGACCAGAGTTCCACCCTTCACTTTCAGGGCATCCCCAAATGACCTAACTTCCTTGCAGTCAGATAGCCTTGTAATGGGGACCAGTCCATCAACACGTGGGCCTGTAAGGGACAGTGAACATCCCAGCCACAGTGATCATCAGTATTCTGACACCTGATTGGCTAGAGCCATCAGTTCAGCCTGAGCTGACCTCTGGCTTGCCCAGCATGGAAGAGAAGGACCTGCCTTCCCCAGGAAGGGAGAACAGGACCACGGGTTCCAAGGCCGGCTGGGCATAGCAGGACACACCTGGGCTGCTGCTGTGATGGAGCCTCCTCCCTCTGCAGTTCCCTTCAGTTTGTTACTAGGGAGACAGTCTCCCTGACCACTGGTGTGCTTTCCACACTCTGTGAACACTTCCTTTTCCAACAGAGAAAAGGCCTCCAGAGCCTTGTGCAGGCCACCAGATCCGGTTGGAGTTTAATGACAATGTCTTGTTTGTGTTATGTTGATTTCTAAAGTTACTTTCTCCTTATGGCACAAGATACTGGATTTCCTTTTATGGAGGGATCTACAGTATCTTTTTGAAAGAATAAATTTATGGGGTTTTTCCTTTTATTAAAAATAGATTTTTTTTTCACACATACCGTGATTATGGCTTCCCCTCCCCCACTCCTCCCAAGTCCTCCCCACCTCCCCTTCCACTCAGCTCTACTTCCTTTCTGTCTCTCATTAGAAAACAAACAGGCTTCCAAGGGATGATAATAAGATATAACAGGATAAAATAAGATCTATCACATCAGAGTCGGACAGGATAAACCAACTAAAGGAAAAGATTCTCAGAGAGGGCACAAGAATCAGAGACCCACTCGTTTGCACATTCAGAAATCCCGGGAAAACACTAAACTGGAAGCCATAATACATACACAGGCTCTGTGCGTGCTGCCTCAGTCTCTGAGTTAATATGCATCCTGATCCTATTGGTTTACAGGGGCTTGTGCTCCTGGCAGCCTCCTCCTTCTCTGGCTCTTACACTCTTTTTGAATCCTCTTCTGCAGGGCTCCCTGAGCCCTGATGGGAGTGATCTGATAGAGATAATCTCATTTAGGGCTGAGTGTTCCAAAGTCTCTCACTCTCTACATAATGTCTGGCTGTGGGTCTCTTATTTGTTCCCACCCACTGCAGGAAGAATCTTCGCCGATGATGGCTAAGGAAGGGTTGATCTATGAGTATAGCAGAATGTCATTAGGAATCCTCTTGTTACTACATTGTTTTTTGTTTGTTTTGGGTTTTTTTTTTTTTTTTTTAAAGCAGCATTTGGTTTTACCCTAGGTCCCTGGGCTATCTAGTCTCTAGTTATTGGTCTTTGAGGCAATGTGAAGAATGGAATTTATTGGAAGTCCAGCTAATCCAACAATGGCTAGCTGTGAATGAAAAGTTCAAGAATCTAGTAGTTTCTCAGTCACACGAGGCTGGATGCCTCAGCTGGTGTTCTGCACCTGATGGAACTGTGAAAAAATAGGCTTTAATGGCAGTGAAGGAATGGATGTGCTGGCAAGGAAGGGCCAGCAGGCAGAGAGCAAAAGCTTCCTTCTTCTATGTCCTTCAATAGACTTCCAGCAGGAGGTGTGGCTCATATTAAAGGTACATCTTCCTGCCTTAAGATTTGGATTAAAGATGTGTGTCTTCTCTTGTATCCCTAAGATTCCCAGGTTTAATCATGAAGGGGTGTTAGATTTTATCAAAGACCTTTTCTGATTCTAATCATATGATCATTTGATTTTTGTCTTTCAGTTTGTTTATATGGTGGATTATATTTATTAATTTACATATGTTGAACTATTTCTGCAACTCCTACTTGATCGTTGTAGATGATCTTTTTTATGTGTTTTTTGATTCAGTTTGCAAATATTTTGTTGAGGATTTTTGCATCTATGCCCATAAAGAAAATTGATCTGTAATTCTCTTTCTTTATTGAATAGACATCAACACAGACCCTGGCTGTGGCAGGACCATGGACCCAGACATGGCCTTCAGCTGCATCCTGGGCCCAGAGGTCACTATAACACTTTGTGGCAGTGTAGGCCACCCAGATCTGCATGGTCCTGGCTGTAGCACAATCCTCAGATACCCTCCTGGACTCAGGTGATTACCCAAATCCTGGGTATTTGCATGGCCTTTGGTGGTATCAGGAGCCATGAATATCAACCCAAACTCTGGCTCGTGGATGGGCCATGGACCCAGACATGGTTCTGCACTCAGGCTCGGATGTCACTATGGTCCTGGGTGGCAGCACAGGCCACCCAGAGTATGATGGCCCAGGCAGCAGCGTGGTCCTCAGACACCAACATGAACTCAGGTGTCTGCCCAGATCCTGGTCATCCTCAAAGCCTTCAGTGGTTACTGGAAGCCACAGACATCAACACAGATCTTGACTGCTGCAGGACCACAGGACCATAGCTTGGGTAGCATCTCAGGTTCAGATGTCATCATGTTCCCAGATGACATCACAAGCCACTCAGATCAACATGGCCCCAGCAGTGGCACAGCCCCCGACACAAAAATGGCCACAGGTGGTAGACAAGACCCGAGGCAGCCCAGGGCCTTGGTGGCAACATGGGTCATGGATGTCAACACAGACCTTGCTGTAGTAAAACCACAGACCCAGAAATGGCCCTGGGCAGCAGCCCAGGTCCAGAAGTCACCCTGGTCCTGATGTCAAGCAGGCCACCAATCCAGCCCATTCCTCAATGCCCTGGCCCCTTCAGAACTGCCTCTTACCAGTATTCCACCTCTGCCTCTCTTTCTCTCCCATTTCACAACCATATATTTGATGCTTTTAGGCAGGTCAGGCCGTGAAGACTCAGGCTACCCCATAGGTTTCTTCTACCTGCCCGAGCTGCATGACATTTGGAGGACCTGTGTTGAGTAAAGATTTTTAAAATATATCTCTGTGATTTTCCAGATTTCTTTCATGTGTTCATTGCTACATCCACCTGTTCATTTCTAATTTTGTTAATTTGGACATTCTTTCTCTTTTAGTTAATTTGGACAAGGCCTTGTTAATCTGATTTTCACAAAGCATCAAGTCTTGTTTCATTGTTTCCTGTTACTGCTTGTTTGTTTTTATTTTGTTGATTTTAGCCCTGAGTTTGACTGTTTCTTGCTGTCTACTCCTTTGGGTGTGATGTCTTCTTTTTGCTCTAGATCTCTCAGGTGTGTTTTTCAGTTGCTAGTATGAGGTCTCTCAAATTTCATTTTTTAATGTGTGCATTTAGTGCTATGAACTTGCCTCTTAGAACCACCTTTATCATGTCCCGTAAATTTGCGTATGTTGTTTATTTATTTTATTCAGTTCTAGAAAGTTTTAATTTCTTAATTTCTGTTTTGGCCCATTTTTTTTTTTAAATTCAGTAGTGAGTTGTTCATTTTTCATGATTTTGTAAGCTTTCTGGTGTGTTGATATCCAGCTGTAATCTGGGGTGGCCAGACAGGATACAGGGTGTAATTTCAATTTTTCTTGTATCTGTTAAGACTTGCATTGTGATTGAATATGTGGCCAGTGTCAGAGAAAGTTCCATGAACTGCTAAGAAGAAGGAATATTCTTTTGAGTTTGTATTCTAGATGCTTCTTGTACCTTGATAGGCATCTCCATTTTCTTCTATGATTTTGTTGAAAGTATTTTCTGTGCCTTTGATCTGGGTTTCTTCTCCTTTCTTTATTCTTATTATTCTTAAATTTGATCTTTCACAAGGTCCCAGATTTCCTGAATGGTTTGTGCCAGGAATTTTTTTATATAACATTTTCTTTTTAATGATGATGTATCTATTTCTTCTATGGAGTTTTCAATGCCTGGATCCTCTCTCCCACCTCTTGCATCCTGTTGGTGAAGAGGCTTGTCTCTATGGTCCCTGACTGAGTTGCTAAATTTTTCATTTTCAGATTTCCTACAGTTTGAGCTTTCTGTATTGATTCTATTTTCACTTTTGGGTTTTAAACAGTTTTTATTATTTTCCTCCCGCAGTTTGTGCTTTCATAGAGTTCTTTAAGGAGTTTATTCATTTCCTCTTAAGGATTCTATCATATTCATAAAGGCTATTTTAAGGTCTTTTTCTTGCTTCAGGTATGTTGCTACACTCAGGGCCTCTTGTGGCAGAGTTGCTGGGTGCTAGGGGAGACACATTGTCTTGACTGCTATTGATTGTGTTTTTACGCCAGTATCTAGGTACCTGTTACTGGGAAGACTGTAAACCAGGTGTTGACATCAGGCTTTGTCTTTGTTGGGTAGGGATTTTATTCCTTGGCTTGTTTCTTCTCTGGTTCTTAGGAAAGTGGGGTGGTTATGTCCGATAGGAAATTCTTCTGGGATCCTAATAAGTATGGCCACTGGGGGTTGCAGGTGAAATGTGTTTCTGGGTATTGGGAGCTGACAATTAGAAATGTGGATGGACTGGGGAGGGCTGAGGGGGTCTACTGAAGGGAGGAAAGCAGGGTGTTCCATCAAGATCTCTTAGTCCCCTGGGGATGGGGACAGAGAGTCTGGAGAAGCCCCAGCAGAAGGTCTGTTACGGAAGTGGGGATAAGACTGAAGGATTGGATTTGAAGGAGCAGAGGGAAAGGTCACCCTACCTGCCTCCCTGGCAGGAATGACTTTCCAGGGAGTAGCTGCTGGAGTTGGGGGCTGGGATAAAATAATGAGTGGGAGAGAGGTTAAGGGGAGAAGAAGGTTTGCATAGTCCCCTGGAGATGGAGACTTGGGGGGGGGGGTCAGCAGGTGCTCTGCTGCAGAGCTGGGTGTAACCAGACATTTCTGTCCCATCAGCAACTCCCAAATACCCAGCAACCACTTCCCAAATAATTGACTTGGAGGCTAAGTACTACTTATAAATGCTTGGCCGGTAGGTAGCTCAAGCTTATTACTAACTCATTCTTCTGCTTTAAATTAACCCATATTTCTATTTATGTTTAGCCACGTGGCTGGTACCTTTTCTCAGTCCAGCATTCTCATCTTGCTTTCTCTGCATCTGGCTGGTGACTATGTGTCTGCCTTTCTTCTTCCCAGAATTCTTCTAGTCTGGTCTCCCCTCCTATATTTCCTGTCTGGCTACTGGCCAATCAGCATTTTATTAAACTAGTACAAGTGACAGATCTTTACAGTGTACAAGAGCATTGTCCCACAGCAGCTGGGGTTGAGACTGGAGGACTGGACTTGAGGAGAGAGGGTGGGTGAAGAACTGCAGCTCAGTTACCTTTCCCCTGGTCAGAGTACATAAATTTATGGATTTCTGTTTGTTTGTTTTGGGGTTGAGTTTGAGTTTTTCAAGATAGCATTTCTCTGTGTGACTCTGGCTGTTCTGAAACTTGCTCTGTAAACCAGACTGGCCTCAAACTTACAGAAATCCACCTGCCTCCTGAGTGCTGGGATTAAAGGCATGTTCCACTGCTGCCCAGCCCATTAATTTATGTTTTAAAAAGAGAGTCTCTTTAAAAAAAAAAAATGCAAGCTAGATGTGGTGGTTCATGAGAGGCAGACAGACCTCTGAGTTTCAGACAGCCTGGGATATATAGAGAAACCCTGTCTTGAACCTTGTTCTTGCCCACCGTCTACTCCTCCCCCCTCAAAAAATAGAAAAATGTAGACAGGAGTATCCATCCAGACAAGGATGAAATATCAAGCAAGTTTGTGGGACCTTAGGATATAAGTAGTTTTGGTAAAGTCCTTGCCCATTATGTACTATGTCCTAGGTTCAATCCACCCCACTGGGTAAAGCAGGCTTGATAATACAAGATTAGTTCAAGGTCATTTTAGATATATAGTGAGTTCAAGCACAATGTGGGCTTCGTAAGTCCTTGCCTCATGAGGCCTCAACCACAGACAAAAAACTAAATGCAGTCAAGGAATGCTGAGAGCAAAAGAAATGATCTTCCTCAGGGAAAAGCCCCTCGGCTGTCCACTATCAAGTGGTCAGGCATGAAATTATACGGTAACATTGCATGGACTGAGCAGGTTGTGTGTGTATGTTTAGGAAAAAATATATGTATGTATACAACCATAATTAAAGAACTAGAGGCCATGAACTTGAGAAAGAGCAAGGTGGGTGCATGAGAAGGGCTGGAGGAAGGGGCGAAGGGGGCTTTCTCCTCACACTCTTAGAAAACATGGGGGTTTAGATGAGAATGGGCCCCAGAGGCTCATGAATCTTAGTCAGCAGGAAGTGGGACCATTAGGAAAAAATTAGGATGTGTGGCCATGTTGAGGCATGGTCTTGTTGGAGGAGATGTGTAAGTGGAATCGAGTTTTGAGATTTCAAAAGCCCACTTCTCTCAGTCTCTCTCTTCTCCCCTCCCCCATGCTGCCTGCGGATCAGGAAGTGAAGGGAAGGAGGGCAAGATGGAATTATATTTTAGTTTAAGTTGTTTTAAGGTATGTGATAGGAAGACAAAGGCAGTGAGCGTGGAGAACTAGCCAGTGTCTCATGGGTCTGGGATTCACCCTGCTGGCCTGGGAGCCTTCAGGATCTGCAAGTTTCTACTTCCCCAAGTTGGAAGTATAGATGCATGCCGCCACGCCCAGCTTTTTTTTTTTTTTTTAAATACGGTTTCTGGAGGAATCAAACTCAGGTTTTCATGCTTGTTACTGACTGAGCTACCATGCCAGGCCTAGGTTACCAGTTTTCACATGGTTGACACAAATGGTCTCCAAAATGTCTCCCTGCTTCTGCTGAGGTAGCCTCTACCTAAATCACCGCTCCCCCAGCCACCATATGCAACTCTAACCAACTATTGCTTTGGTGAACCCTAGGTGCCCTACATCACAGCTCTGCAGCCCTCTCTCTCTCCTCAGGATCCCTCCTTCACAGCAACTCTCATGAGGCACCCTGTTGCCTTCAGCTGCCTTCCTCTTTCTTAATGGCTGGTTCTGTTTCCCCTCCACACCCTCCTGGAGTCCCCCAGCATCTCTCCCATTAAAAGCTTCCCTGACCATGGCTCATGCCATGCTGGATTCTCTGTCATCCTACTACCTCAGCCTCAATGTCCTTCTGCAGAAGTAGGACACGACAACACTGGACTGCCTGTGTGGTTTGCTACCTGTCTCAGACCCTACTTAAACACTAACCCCTACACTAACCCTAAACCCAAACCCTAACCCTAAGCCTATCCGCTAACACTAACCCTAACCCTAAACCCAAACCCTAACCCTAAGCCTAACCCCTAACCTTAACCCTAATCCTGAAAGTGATGTTTTCACTAAGTTCATCAAAGAAATGAGTCATTTTAGGGATTGGGAGATGGCTCAGTCAGTAGTATGAGAATCTGAGTTCAAACTCCAGCACCCACATAAAAAAAGCATGGTGTGGTGGAGCACACTTTAAAATCCCACATCTGGGGAGGCAGAAACTAGAAGATTCCTGAGGTGTGGTGGCCAGCCAGCATCATTTAATTGGTCAGTTCCAGGTCAATGAGAAACTCTGCCTCAAAAAAAAGAGTAAGGTGAGTAATACCTAAGAAATGATACCCTGGGATGACCTCTGGTTTCCAGATGTGTGGGGCTCACCAGATCGCTGAGACCTAGGAACTCTGTGGGAGGAGCAAGTACATTATTTCTCGTGTGTGTGTGTGTGTGTGTGTGTGTGTGTGTGTGTGCTACTAGAGGACTGGAAAGAGGGCTTTGTACACATTAAGCTACTCTACTCCAAGCTCCAAAAACTTGAAATTCTCTCTTTCCTTTCTTTCTTTTTGTTTTAAAGATTTATTTATTTATTATGTATACAGTATACAGACGAGGGTACCAGATGTCATCATAGATGGTTGTGAGCCACCATGTGGTTGCTGGGAATTGAACTCAGGACCTTCGGAAGAACAGTCAGTGTTCCTAACCTCTGAGCCATCTCTCCAGCCCCCTTTCTTTTCTTTTATTTGTTTTTGGGTCTTTCATTCTCTCTTGACCCTTTGTTTTAAAATAAGAGACAAAGGGCTGGAGATAATGGTTAAGGGCAGTTTAGAACACTTACTGCTCTCCAAGAGGCCCAGAGTTCAGGTCCCTGTGTCCATGTGATCATACCCATCTGACTCCAGTTCCAGGGTACTTAGTGAATTCTTCTGACCTCTGTGGGTACCAGGCACAAAGGGGGCCCACATAGATAGATGCAGGTAAAACACTCATACACATAAAATGAAACAAACAAATATTTTTTAACAAATATTTTTTAAACTAAAATAAAAGACAAGGTATTATTGTGTTACCCAGACTGTTCCTGAACTCTTGGGCTCAAGAAATTCTTATTCTTTCACAATTTCACACTTAGAAAGACTTTGACCACACCCTCCCCTCATTATCTCTCATACTCTTCATAGCCATTCAGCATGCACACCCTAACTGCGGGTACCTGCTGCCTTAGCAGGAGACACCATAGTGGGTGTAAAGACGACTAAAGAGTCTCTCCATGTGTCAGTCAATACACCATCATTCCCCAAGATATATATATATCCCCAAGACCGGGTTTCTCTGTGTGGCTCTAGCTGTCTTGAAACTCTATGTGTAGACCAGGCTGATCTTGAACTCACAGATCCAACTGCCTGGGATTAAAGGCATGCACCCAAGTGCCCAGCTTTAAGATATTTTTTAAGTAAACGGAGCAAAGTACAGAGCAAAGTGAGTCCCAGCACTCTATCTGTGGCTTTATAAAAAGACTGGAAGCCACTTGAGATGGCTCAAATCTATGAATGAATACTAGCCCTCAGGAGGTTGAGGCAGGATTGCCATGAGGTACTGAGTAAGACCACATCTCAACTCCTTCTCAAGAGGAAGGGGAGACCTGGTGGAACTGTATCTTCAGCAATGATTACAGGTTGTGGCCACTGGAAACCTTTGCTCAACAAGTTTTACGATACATTTGAGTGGAGGGCAAGCACATGGGAAGTGCTACAGAGGATCTTACTGATGAAAAGAAATGGGGGCTCCACCAGGGGCTGGGGATGGGTGAGTGGGAATCAGGGAGCACTAACTTTTACCCTTTTCCATTAGGCATTTTTGAATTTGTACTATGGGTGGACATTAGTAACGGGTTTGAAGTTGCTGTCAAGTGAATGAAGACAGACAAAAGCTAACCCAGGACAGATGGGGCTTGGAGGGTGAGCCCACTGGATTCCCGGGAAATAGCTGTCTTTTCAGAGGGCTGCTTGGTGTGAGAAATCTGTGAGGACAAAGGGGAGGGGAGTGAATCGCCCACACCCCAGGGTCCACTATATAAAGCACATTTAAAAACACCAGACTGGAAAAGTTTTTTTAGTATTATTATTATTTTTTAAATAGCCAAAGCATCCCCCCAGGAGGCGGGCTGCAGCTGCGGCCGCAGTGGTTCCCAGGTGATGTCAGCCCTGGCTTGGAGCCAGCCCCAGCCCCTTGGAGACGGTCTTGGGTTCAGCTTGACTGTTTTTCCTTCCTGAGACTTGAGGACACCTTCCTGTCTCAAAGAAAGCTGCCTTTCCAGGGCTTTCTGAGAGCTGGGGCCAGGGGGAGGCAGTGGGCCTGGGCAGGGAAGGAAGGGGAACAGACGGAGGGGAGAGTTGAGAGTGGAGACCGGAGGAGGATGGGGTAGAGGAGGGAGGGGAGGAGAGGAGAAGGGGCTGGGAAGGAGAAAGGGGGAGGGGAGAGGGGAAAGGAAGGAGGGGACTCCTCAAGTGGGGGGGAGGAGTAGGGGAGGCAGGGGCCTGAGGGTGATCCTGGCCCAAATCCTGCCTCTAACCCACACCCTTTTTCTACTGGGTTGGGCTAGGAAGGCCCCAGGTCTCTGGGCTTGGGGGCTAAGAGGTCTATCTATCTATTCAGCCTTCTACCCTTTGCCAAAACTTGGGCCCACTGCCATTGGTTATAAGCTGGTCTGTCACCAACGTCCTTCACTGGTTTCTGAGCAGGGATGAAGCAAAGCACTCCCTTTGAGGGTCTTATTGAACACTCCTGTCCATAGGCCCTCAGGATCGTCCCTAAGTCCTTTGCACACCTTTATGGCATGGGTAAAGTCCTCCTGGCCACAAGGCTGTACAAATAGAGTGAGGTGACTGTGTCCAGTCCCTCCAGGGGTGTCTTCTAAGATGGGAGAAAAGCTCTGGGGGCCTCAGCAGTGGTGGCTATCAGGCATGACCTTTGCACCTAGCATGAAGACAGCAGCAGATCCAGGAGGTGAAAATCCTGGGTCCTGGATTCAGAGGACCAGGTCCATAGTCTGTTTCTGTTATCTGCTGGCTTGGCCTTGGAGACCCATCAGTGCCCAGGAGAGGGTAGGTGATTTGTTAGAAGGTCTGGCATTTATAGTCAGGCAGGGCTAGCATGACTCCATAGTGAAAAGTGTGTGTGTGTGTGTGTGTGTGTGTGTGTGTGTGTGTGTGTGTGTGAAAGGATACAAATCCCAATTCACCAGGCTCTGTTTACGGGATAGCAGGAGCCCTCCCGTGCACACTGGCCTGGCAAAGCATCCCATTGTCTTGGTGGTACCATGCCAAGTGATGGCTCTGATCTCCCAGGCACAGGTTCCTACATGCCTCATTTTGTGTGTGTGGCAGGGATGCTGGGATTTGATCTAGGGCCCTGTGCATGCTGGACAAGCACTCTGTTACCAATTACACTCTCAGCCCCATATTTTTAATTTTTGCTCAGTGTCGACTTTTTCCATAAGCTATGACAACCACAACAAGGTTGGGCAGTCTCATCTTCCTAGAGTCTTAGGTGGGTCACAGAGAAGTGTCCCATGGTGCATGTTTGTTGACTGACTAGCTGTTGCTAAAAGTTGGTCTATGATGCTACACCCTTGTCCTATGCCGTCTGAATTTTACTTCCAACAGTGTGAGCCAGGCTGCAGAATCTGGATTTAGACCCTTTGGATTTGATTGTTGATTTTGCCATTGTCTAGCTGTGTGATCCTGGACATGACTGGCAACAATGTCTACCTGTTTCAAGGTCAAGTGAAACTCTAAGGGTCTTGGTCTAGACAAAACAAAATAAAAGCCAACAAGAACAGGTGAAGTAATAGCTGAAAACAGAAACGAATAACTCTTAGGGGATGTGGCTCAGTTGATAGAGGGCCTGTCCGTGTGGGTGAGGATCTCAGTTCAGTTCCCGGCACCATAGAAGTTGAGCATGGTGTCATAAGCGGGTATACCAACAAACACTTGAGAAGCAGAAGGGTCAGGGGTTCAAATTCAGATGCATAGTGAGTTCTGAGCCTATCCTTGAGATAAAAAGAAAAATTCTGCCTATAGTTTACTACGCTAAGGTAGATCTTTCCCAGCTGATAAAAACCTTTCTACTTCACTGTGTGCAGGCTGAGTTAGTGAGGCATAACAAGGCTGAGAGAGAGCAGACATCCACCCTGGATCACACAGAAGTGGTAGCCAACCTAAATCAGACCAGGGATCTTGCTTCCAGCCTGTGACTCCTAGTTTCCAGGCCCTGCTGGCCTGTCCTCTGACCCTAGCCCCCTGGGGGCCTGACCCCAGACCCATGGGGTCTGTAAGTCTGGTCTGGATTAGACACGCTGGGAAGCAAAGAGACTGCTCCCCCGAGCCTGCTGCCCAGTGGGACCCGAGCTCACAGCTGCTGAGACTCACAGGGACATAAATCACAGTGGCAGAAGGCCCTGAGGGCATGGGGGCCTGAGAGTGGTGGGCAGGGACACCTGGGTCCACTGGGGATTTCTGTCCTCTCTTGGACTAGCTGGAACAGGGTGGGTTAGAGGGGCCAAGAAACCACTTGGCAGCCCTTGTGTTAGCATGGGCCAAGAGCCTGGCTTTGGTCCTTTGGTTTTGCAATCCCTATGCACATACAGATGGGAAAGGGATGCAGAGAAGCCTATGCCTTTACCCATTCTGTGCCTTCAAAACCCCATGCTTTACCCCAAGACCCCCTGTTGTTATTGTTAGCACCCAGGCATTAGCAGCCCTTGCTTTTACCCCAGGTCTTTTCTGTCCCATGATTTACTGACTCACCTTTGCCTTTACACTGCTCTCTCTCTCACACCAACATTTTTCTTTTGGGATGCATTTGAGGATACAGTGTTGCTGTGCCATGCATGCTCCTCCACCCCACAGAGACACTTGTTTAGTAATTTTTAATTAGATGATTTGTTTCGCAGTTAACTACATGCTTATGAGCTTTGATTGTTTTTTATTTTAGTTCTTGGTTTTCTATTTTTAGATATATTTATTTTATGTATATGAGTGTTTTCTCTGTATTTGTGTCTATGCACCATGTGTGTGCCTGATGCCCAGGGAGGCCAGGAGAGGGCATTAGATTTCCTGGTTACAGGAGGCTGTAAGCAATCATGTAGGTATTAGGAATTAAACCCAGATCCTCTGAAAGAGCAGACAAAGCTCTAACCACTGAACATCTCTCCAGCCCTCAGAAGACTTAATGCTTAGTCAGAAAGATGTCCTTTTATTTAACTGTAAATACAAATTACCTCTACATTTTTTCTTTTCTTTTCTTTTTTAAATATTTATTTATTTATTTTTAAGACATGATCTGTCTACCCAGGCTGGTCTTGATTTGTGTTGAGAATTCTTTTGCCAGTTTTTTTTTTTAATTTGGGGTGCTAAAGATTTAAACCCAGGGCTTCATGCATGGGAAGCATGTGCTCTATTGCTGAACTACAATTTCAGATCTATTTTAATTTAACCTACTAGGACACAATCAAGAAACCATATATGGGCAAGAATCTGTGTGTCCAAGCCTCGTTCAGTCTCAAATACTAAGTGATCCTGGCTCATCACTGTTCCCAACTACTCTTCAGTTTCCTATGGTCATGGATGATATTTTTTTCCCCAAGACAAGATTTCTCTGTGTAGCCCTGGACATCCTAGAACTCCCTCTTTAGAACAAGCTGGCCTTGAACTCAGAGATCCACCTGCCTCTGCCTCCAAAATGCTGGGATTAAAGACCTGTGTCACCACTATTCAGCAGGCTGAGTGATTTTTGAGGCTTTCCAGTTGTAAAAGGAGGGAATCCCAGGTTACTGGGGCTAGGTCTCTGGGAAGCCTCCGGCTGGTTGTTCCTCTGTCTGGTTCCTTCCTTTGAAGTGAACACCGAGAGCATTCTCCTGGTGAAGTGTCTGGGGACAGCAGTGGGTGGGGATGTGTGTACTATCCTCAGGTCAAGGTGGCCTGGCTGGAGTTAGCTGTCTGGACAAGTTTTGGGGGAAGTCAGCCCCATTAAGAACATGACCCTCAGAGGTCTTAGCCCACAGCTATGCTTCTCCTGAGACATGCTGAGTTAGCTCACAAAGACTGGCAGACATTAACTGTCCCTTGCCCAGTAAAACAACAAGCTATGATTGGCAGAACAGTTTGGAACTATGAAAGGTGTGCTGGTTCCTTGAACATCAAGATTTTGTGGGGAAAAAAAAACCCAAAAACATTAGAACTATATTCTGAGGAGAATTGGCGGCTGGGAGGAAAGATCACTGATTGTCAGGATTTGGGGACATGCTTTTTCACCAGTGCATTCGGCTGATATCTATGTCTCCTGTGCTTAAATGTCCACGCGTGCAAACAGGTGGTGAGAATTTACTGAATTGACCTGTAGAATACTTTATGCTTGGATAAAGAGGCTGAGAGGTTGAACTTGGTGGCTGTAGGCAACTGAACATATGTGTGTGCCAGACTCTCCAGGACTGCAGGGGATGCTGCCCACATCTTTGGGATGGATGATGTTTCTAGAGCCATGAAGAATTCGAACTCTTAACCATAGAGCCATTAAGTGGAGGAACCTATACTTACTCTTTTCTGCAAAGCTAGAAACCAGCATAGGGCCTTTGAGGAAGGACCCATGGGAAAACGCCTCATAGCCTTTGCCTTGTAGGGGTGGGGGACTGAGGGAGGTGTGTGCTTTTCCCTTCTTACCATTTGATGCAATGTGAGCCAATAGCTCACTGTCCCCAGGGCTCTTTAAAAACCACTGCACACAGCAAAACACTCCTTTTTCTCTTCTTGCTGTTATGGCCTGCTAAGAGATCAGGAAGGCTCAGATGGGTCAAGTAACATTTCTTGGGTCACCCAGCAAATCTGGTGGCAGAATCGGGCTTCCAGCCCAGAGCACCCAACTGTCTGCTCTGCCCCCCTCCCAGGTTTCCTGCCATTGACAAGGTCATAGTCCTCTTCCTGTGGCTTTGCCAGAGGCTACGGTACCTGGATCAGGGTAGGCGCACAGAGAGCAATGTGCTTTCCTAATTAGCTCCCGGAGGGGGAAGTGTGGGCGCTCTGGGACACAGGACAGGCAAGACCAATGTCCCTGGACACGGGAACTGAGGGAGAGGGCGTGGGGGTAGGTCTCCTGGGCAGTGTGGCCCCTGGGGAGCCTCCTCTTTCTTGTCTCAAGCTAACAGGGTAAGTGTGGGGCTGCACCATTGGTTCCGGCTGGTGTGACAAGGGGCAGACTGTCCTGGTCCCCTAGTTGGCCCTGTTTTGTCTGTAAAGAGGACTGAGTGGCTTAGGCTTGTTCCTATGGAGACACACTGACATTTGGATACTGTCTACTGTTCTGCAAAATAGGCCATCTCATAGTGCCTCTGTCAGAGGGTCAGATGCTTCAGGGAACGCTGGAACCCACATGGCAGTCAGTAAACATGAAAGTGCTTGATAAATTAGAGCATAACAATGGTGTATGGATAGATAAGGTTGGCTGGCTGGCTGGTCCTGCCTCTCCTAGCCTTCTTTCTGCCTTGCTTTCTTTGAGCTTCTAGGGCAACTAGGTTAAGCCAGGGAGCCCAGATCCTCTGGCTTTCCTGGGCTCTGGTAGCCAGGGTGTCTGTACCCTATTCTGTCCCAAGGCTGCTGGCCCACCACCCCAACACAGGAAGGACTGCTTTGCCCCCTCCCTTTTGTTCCTTTTTATTTTGTGTGTATGCGTGTGTGTGTGTGTGTGTGTGTGTGTGTGTGTGTGTCACCCACGGAGGTTAGAGGGCACTTGTGAGAGTCTGTTCTCTCCTTCCACTGTGTGGGTTTCACGGGTTATCAAGCTTGGTGGCAAGTGTTTTCACTGGCTGGGCCACTGAGATATGTTTTGGAATAGGACAGACCTCAGGGTGCCACCTGTCATATACCAGTCTCCCAAAACTAAGCTAATGCCAGAGAAGATTTGCCTTCAGCACTTGAGCACTTCATGCAGGCTGGGTGGTGTGATATGTATCACACAAAGACACACTCACAGAAGGCAGCATAAGCAGCTGGCAGCAGAACGGGGCATTTCCAAACTGACTCCAGACAGCAGCAAGCATCACTGAGGGGCAGAGGGGCATCTCAGAGAACCTGCGTCAGGTAGCCTAAAGAGGAACTGGTGGAGGCAGACTCTTCACCACACGCCCTCTGGTAGCTTTCATATTTGAATCATGTTCTATTCCTTACTCAAAAATAAATAGAATGTGGATTTCTTTGGTCACTACACAATGGTGTTCATTAACACCAAACCAAGGGAAGTCTGTGAGGAGTCTATAGCTTCCCTAGCCATGGTGAGAGGCCTCTGCCTCAGCAGTGACAATATTACGTCCTAAAGAGGGATCTGTCTCCACTGTCCACATCCCTCACCTTACTTAGCCAGGATATATATCATTTATTTAAAAATATCTTTATTTTAACCCCATCAATTCTCTCACATATCACAGTCATGCACAGACAGACAGACAAACACACACACACATTTTCAAAAATAGTCTTTGGTTTTCAGAACTTTCTGCCTTGTCCCTGGCCAGCTAGGCCTGGATGGCTAGACAGGTCCTTCATGGCTCTCCAGGGTGGGCCCTGTGTCCAGGCCATTGTCCTCTGGTCCCTACACAAAGCAGAAGTGGTTTGGGCTTCTGGAATCTTCTCCCCTGTCTAGTGAGGGGCTGGCTCCTGGCCTCTTTCTCTGGAGTCCGTCTTGAAGCAAACACTTCAGGGACCCAGGCTCATCGCCGAGGCCCTCGGAGGGGGGCTACACCCCTTCCTTTCAAGCAGCTGCCCCCCAGATCACGACGGCTACCCTGCAGGAGAGAAAGAGCTGTTAGGGGATGAGTTGGGAACTCACTACATGCCCAGCAACAGAGGTTTGATAAAGTTCAGCCACACAATAAGTTCTCTGTTGAAAGGGCAGAAGAGACTCTGGGCTGACAGGGAGCATCGTGGAGTGACTGTTTAGGGACAAAAGCAGGGGTAGAGGGGAGCAAATGTCACTTATGGAGGAAAGTATGCGTGTGAGCCTTGCTAACGGGTGCCCCTCCCCACAGGGGACATCAGGGGTTCCTTCCTTTACAATAGTTTATGCTATGCGCTCCTTTTCCCACCTGAAGATCTCTTGCCTTAAGAAATCTAATACATACTGAGTGTGCTGGTACATGTCTGAAATCCCAGAGGCATGAGGGCTTGCTCATGAGTTTGAGGCCAGCCTGGTCTACATAGTGAGTTACAAACCGAGCTACATAATGAGACTCTTGTCTCTAAAACAAACAAACAACAAAACCTCCAGATTGAATACATGTATTCAATACATACGCCTATACGTTTTGGGCAGGAGGTGCTTGGGATTGAACGCAAGACCTTACCCCATACCATGCTAAGTATGTTCTCTACCAGTGAGCTACACTCCTAGGCCATACAATTTTCATATACTGCAAAGCATATTTTACATTAAGGGGCAAGGGAAGCCCCCCCACTTGACTGTGAAATAGGTGTGTGTGTGTGTGGGGTGTACATGGGCAAGTGAGCGCATGCCCAGTCACTGCCTAGGTCACCCTCAAAATCAGACAGATTTCTGGCCTTGCCTTCACTCAGGGTCTGCTTGTGCAGGGAGCCCACCGGTGGTGATGATTTCTCTGTGAATTAAATTGCTTCCCATTGTTGCTATTTGGGACATTCCCCTGGAGTAACCAGGAGGGAGGTGAGGGTCACCTTTGCTTCCCTGTCAGGCCTGGTGTCCAGAAAGTGGCCGGGAAGGGCATTCTTCCAGCCTGAGCCCTGCAGGTGCCAATCAGGGCTGCTTCAAGCTAAGGCGGCAGTGGCCCAAGCCACCAGCCCTTGCTCCCTCACCAATATGCTCAGGTTGGACACTGAGGCCCTCACTGAGGAGATAGGGGAGCTCACAGGCGAGGCGCTACCTTCTTGCTTTCTGGACAGTGTGTAGTTATGCAGCCTAGGCTGACCTTGAAGGCCATAGCCTCCCGTCCAGCGTCTGAGTGCTCGGGTTCCATCCCACCATACTCAGCCTAGCATTCTCTCTTTTGAGGATTCCAGTGTTGAGCAACCAGCCCAGAGACACCAGCTGTTAGACTAGAAGAACCCCATTGCCTGTCAAGATGCCCCACTTCTAGGCTCTATAGAGAACAGAATATTACAGTAAGTGCTCAGTTGCCTGGGAGTGGCTGGGCTGGTAGTGACCTCAGTTCATCTAGGGACCCAGTGGGCCATCTGGAGGCTCTGCCTCTGCTGCCTCCTGCCTCTGCCCCAGCCCAGGTTGGGGCAGATCCATCCAGATGTGAGCCCAGCCTCCCTGGAGGCTCTCTGGGCCCAGGGACAGTATGTTCATTCACAGGCAGGGCTATTTTGAGGGCTGAGGCCATGGTCCCAGCAGAGCCTAGGGCTTGGGCTTCTCAGACAGACTCTGGCAGGAGAAGCTGAGAGGGGTGGGTGGGGCAGGGAAAGAGAGGCTAGGGGAAAGAACCCCCTCACTTTTATGTCCTCAAGAGACAAGGAACGCCACCCCCGCCCTAAGACTGGAGGTCATTTAGAGAACTGGGTTCTGTGGGAATGCTGGGATAGTTTACCTCCTTGAACCTCAGTTTCTTCATCTGTGGAATGGACACCCTCCTCAGGTGTAGTGAAATGTGAACACAGCTGTGTCCACTGCCACGGACCCCAAGAAGAGGTTTGATCAGGTCCAGAGGAAGACAGTAATGCTCAAACATGGACTCTCTGCTGAATGGAGCATCAGTTTCCTCACCTGAAGCAGGGCATTACTTTACAGAATAACCAAGTTAACACAGGTGACATTCTCTCTCTTTTTTTTTTCCTGTGGTCCTGGGGATGAACCCCAAGGCCTCATTTGTGGCAGACGAGTGTTCTATTGCTGAGCTGTAGGTCCAGTTTTACTTTTACTTTTTGAGATAGGGACTCACTAAGGTGCTCTGCAAGCCTTACACCTGGAATTTTCTGCCTCAGACTTCTGGGTAGTTGGAGTTACAGTGTGAGCCACTCAGTACAGCTTGAAGAACACAGTTGGTGGTCAATAAACATTCAGAATATGACTACCAGCATCTTTCAATGGCACTTCCTAGCACCTTGTCAACCCTCAGCTACTGAGTGCTGCGGAGGGGAAGCGCACACGGGACGGGACACCAACAATACAGAATAGCTTCATAAAAGGATCCTGTCCAGCTCTACTCCCTGGTGACAGAGGGAAAAACAAGGATAAGAACCTGCCTCCCACTCGGTACCTGCTACCACAGAGGGAACCTTAGCTCATCCCTGAGCAGGAAGGAGCTGGAGGAGACTGAGTCCATGGTCACCCTAACCCCAGACTATCCAGGATAAGAGGACAAAGTGTGGCTTCAGAAAGAGTGGGCTCTGGGACCTTAGAGCGTCTTGACCTCAGAGCTCACACATGTACAGGGGCTCTCCAAACACCTAGTATCTTCCAGACAAGTCCTAGAGGGGCCGAGCACTGATGAGGATCATCTCTCTGTTCTATTCCCACAGGAGCCTGTGTGACTGAGCAGCACTTCTACAACCAAATTAGGCTGTGTTGTTGATCCCACAGACAGATCCCAAGGCAGTAGTCCTGCTTAGGCCAGGCACAGCAAGCCATGGGACAGTTCCCATTCTGACTGCTGTGGTGATTGTGGTGGTGGGCACACATGTGCCTCTGCAGCTGGCAGGCCAGAGTGCCAATCCTGCTCTAATACTGCCATACACCTCAGGCAAGGATAGCCTGTCCAAGGAGGTGAGATGGCCACAGGGCTCTTTCTCGGCTCTTAAGGGACTTACATGAAGAGTGTTGAGCACAGGCGTGTACTTGAAAGACTCCTGCCTCTGTGGTGTTTTACGACTACCCCTGCTTTTAACATCTCCCCATGGCTTTCTCTAGAACAGGAGTTCTCAATCTGTGAGTCAAGACCCCTTGGGGGAGCGATGATTCCTTCACAGGGGTTGCATACCAGATATCCTGCACAGCAATTATTTACATGACAATTCATAACAGTAGCAAAATTACAGATATGAAATAGCAATGGAATAATTTTACGGTGAGGGGTTGCTACAACATGAGGAATATATTAAAGACTGCAGCCTTATGAAGGCTAACAAGCATTGTTCTAGACCATGACTGCAAACCCCAGGTCCTACCATGCATGCTTTAAAACACCCTTTCCCACCCTTCACCAGTGTGCCTGCCTCTGTTTCCACACATCTCTTAGAGATTTAGCATAGCTCTTCAGCCACACTCTGGAACTGGGCTTCTCCTGAGCTATCAAAGTCCCACAGCATCCCTTTCTTCATCATCCTGTCCTGCCCCTACGATGTACTGAGAGCTCCTGACTGGAAGGAAGGGACCACATCTGCTTCTCTGGGTACATTCTCAAAGCCAACAAAAGTTAGCTTCTGGTTAAGGGAACCTGAATTGGATGAAGGGGTGACAGACTGTACAGAAATACCATAGTAGGCCCAGCTAGCCTTTCCATCCCAGATGCACACCTGAAGGCCCAGGAGCTTTACTTCCCTCTCCAGCCTGGGGCACTGCCAGGGACCCTCGAAAGGGTACCAGTCAAAGGTTAAGAAGACTCACTCAGAGGAACTGAGGCATCAGAGAGCTGGGAGACAGTGGGAATTTGAGTCAGAGGGCTGGACTGAGGCTAGACCACTGAGGCTTTCCCAGGTTAGAGCTATGAGAACCAGTGTGCTAAGTTGACGGGGACTAAATACAATCCCCATGGAAAGTAAGATAGGATTCTCTGAACCTCAGGGATGTAAGCAGATGTAAATAGTAGCCGCTGACCTAACTCAAGTCACACAGGCAGGCTTCCTCGCTGTAAGACGAGCCCAGGCTGGAAAGGGTGAGAGGCTGGGGGCCATGTAGGCTTGGGCAGTTTGGGCTAAGAGGCCCCAGAAACTCCTGTTGTTCCCCAGTGCCCAGCCTGCCTCTTAGACACAAGCATAGAACAGTGTCCCCTCCTAACCCTATCTCCTTCTGGGGCCAGGCCTTCTTCAAGGACTCATTCTTGCGCACGTGTTGAGGCCCTCAGGTTCTAGAGGTATATGTCCCAATTTTCTTTTCAGTCTCCTGCTGTTGGGTCAGGTCTTAGGACCCGGAACAATTTATTAAGGAGATGTTAGCCCAGAGTGATGCCTGTTACCTAGCAAGCCCAGAGCCTGCTTCCTGTAAAGGTGGGCAGTGCCTTTATCCGAAGCGCCTCGGCATAGGCAGAGAGGAAGGTCCCAGAGTGCCCGCATCTCTCAAGGTGCCATTAAGTCAGACGGGAGTTTACTGTGCTCCTCAGTACATTTTTTGTTTGGGGATTAAGTGACTCTGCTCCACTTTAATCCTAGGGCATGAGATACCGCCTCCGCCCGCTTTCAAGGGGGTCTCTGGCTCCCGGGAGGTCCGCCCCCGCCCCCAACCGTGATGGTTTGGCAGCTGCAGGCGTGCGGGGCACTCACCCCTTTGCGCTGGTTGCTGAGACAGAAGGTGCAGATGGAGCGCGGCTGACGGCCGTCGGCGGCGGGGACCGCGCTCTTGCCACCGCCCGCCGCGCGGAAACACGGCTGCCCGTCGTCGGCCGCGTCGCCCAGCAGCAGCACGTTGGCCAGGTGCGCGATGTAGCTGGACGCTAGACGCAGCGTCTCGATCTTGGACAACTTTCTGTCCACCGGCTCGGTGGGAATGAGCGTGCGCAGGGCGGTGAAGGCTGTGTTCACGCTCTGAGTGCGGTCCCGCTCGCGCGCGTTAGCCGCTTGTCGCTGTCGCACCACCACCACCGGGCCCGCGCCGCCGCTTGCCCGCCGCCCGCCCCCGGGTCCCGGGCCTCGCCGCGTCGCCTCCAGCCCTTCGCAGCACCCGAACGATTGGTCCGATGCGTCGCTCTCGCTGCGGTTCTCCTCGTCCTCGCTCAGCAGCCGCACGTCCGGGTACAGCACGTGCGCGCCGACCGGGCGCAGCAGCGCGAACGCCATGGGCGCCCGGCCGCGGGCCTCAGCTCGCCTGGTTCCCCGAGCCGCCGCCCCCGCAGTGCGCTCCCCCGGGCTCCTACGGACCCGCCGGCCGCCGCCTTATAGCCGGGGGAGGAGCCAATCACGAGGCGGTCCAGGAGAGACCAATGGGGCGCCCCCACCAGCCCCGCCCCGACCAATGACGATGCGCCTGCTTCTGGGTCCCCCCCCAAAATTGAAAGTGGCCCGGAGCTCTTTGCCCTCCGCGAAGGCTCTGGACTTGAGCTGGCCAGGCGCTCAGATCCAGACTTTCGGGAGACCGCTGTCAGGTCCCTGTTAGCATGGCCTGTTTCCTCCCCTTTGTGAAAATATCCCCGCCCTCAAAAGTCAAATCCAGTGTCCTAACAACTTCGCAGTGCGGACAGAACCGCGGCCAGGGGCTTTGGACTAAGCTTCTCAGGCTACACTGTTCCATTGAGCAACTGGGAATGTAACCCAGGAAACTGCATTTTATACGAGCCCATCAGCGTGCACTGTGATGCTCGAGCTGTCCGGGGGGGGGGGGGGGGGGGGTAGAAGTCACCTCTCTTGCTGACAAACTTTTTTCTTTTCTCTCCGCCTGTACTGGCTGGTTTTGTTTGTCAACTTGACACAGGCTGGATGGAGTCTTTGGAGAGGAGAGAGCTGCAGATGAGGCAGTGCCTTCATGAGATCCAGTGTAAGGCACTCTCTCAATTGGTGATCAATGGGGAAGGGCCCCGCCATGGTGGGTGATACTATACCGGGGCTGCTGGTCCTGGGTTCTATAAGAAAGCAGACTGAGCAAACCAGGAGAAGCAAGCCAGTAACCAGCTCCACTCCACGGCCTCTGCATCAGCTCCTGCCTCCAGGATCCTGCCCTGTTTGAGTTCCTGTCCTGACTTCCTCTGTGATGAACAGCAATGTTGAAGTGTAAGCCTAACAAACCCTTTCCTCCCCAAGTTGCTTTTTGGTCGTGATGTTTCATCACAGCAATAGAAACCGTAACTAAGATGCCCCCTTCCCAGCAAACAAACAGCCAAGTCCCATTCAGTCACTTAACTATGTAGTGGGACTCTACCATGTATGTTAGGCATGGTTTCAGTTGTGAGATAAAGATCAGAACAAAATCAACGTTGCCTTCTCAGACCCTGGAGCCTGGTGGAGCGAACAGGACAGTCTTGTGTCAGCTAAAGTTGTAGGACCGTGCGTTGTAGGACCGTGCTCAGCCTGCAGACCTAGCTTCACTACTCTCGAATCTCCACGGGCTTCTTCATCCTGGCAGCGCCGCCCCTTCCACTTCTTTTAGAAATTTCAGGCTGCTGAACAGATAGGTTATGGCCGCTGGGGTCCTCATGTCATGCATACCTACTTCTTACTGCCAACCCTGGAACTGATAAAACCAGCATTCACTTGGCCTTGAAAATATTGTTCTCTTCCTCTCAAATGGTGACTAGACCTGCAGGGAGCCAAAGGTTTGTTGGAGCTTCTTGGTTTTATGAAGACCCCCTTCCAGCTCCAGGGGCTATGTTTCTCTAGCCCAGAAGGGGCCCAGGATTGAGCCCCGCTTGGGAGGAAACCCTAAGTCTTCAGAGTCCAAAGTCTGTAGGGATAGTCTGCCCCCACACCTGGTTCCCCAACCCCCATCCCATTTGACCGTGACCCAGCAAGGCTGGCCTTTAGTGAGGAGCCTCCTCGGGCCCCTCCCCACAGGGCCAGCCGCATGCACAGCTCCAGCCGTGGCTGCTTCCTGAGACCATGAATTATTACCGACCGGGAGATTTCCTTCCCCGTCTGCGCCTCCACACAGGGGCTCCCTGCTCCCTTCACTTTCGCTTTCTCCCGGTTTCCCCCTCCCCTTTGCTCCGGACCCTCTGGAGGCTTGGGATTCCTGTCCAGTCCCCTCCCAACTCCTGATCCAAACTGGAGATGCCTGTGAGGCAGGAGGGCCCCGCCCCCGAAGGCTCATTCATTCAGTTGCTCTTTGGGCAGGTTTGGACACAGGGGACTTTAGAAGTAAAATAAAACCATGAATGAGACCGAGTGGCTGGCTGCAACAGAGGAAAGAGAGCTGTAAACAAAAAATTCAGGACAATGTGGTCAGAGCAAGCCAGGGTCTGGCATTAAAAAAAAAAAAAAATCTGGCTTCAGTTCAAGGCCAGCAGCTTCTTGGGGTCTTTTGCTGCTCTGGAAAATGCAGTAAAGAATATCTCCCATTCTTAGGACCAGTGACAGTCCCTAGATCTTATGCCAAGAGCTAAATATCAGAAGTGAGTTTATATTATTTTGCCCATGCCTTGGAAGGAAGGACCAAGTGGTGTCTGCTCTTCCAAAACTTGCTAGCAGAAGCAGGCCAACGATTCTGCTTCATTCATGGCCCATCTATGTGAGAGTCTCTGCTCCATCCATACTGGCTCCTCTATTCCCGGAGCCCACTTCTGGGAATACCACCGTCTCCAGACAGTGTAAAGGATCTTCTCACTTCCTCTAAATCTCATCCACTGTGAGGGCAGGATCAGTAACTCTCCCTCTAACCTGCCAGTACCCCAACCCTTCCTGACTATTTTATCTTCTGTTGCTATGAAAATCATAGCCTACAGATACAATTGAGTAATGATGACAAGTTGGCAAAGTCTAGAATCACCAAGAAATGGACCTCTGAGGATGCCTGTGGTCATTTTTCTTAATTGGGTATAGTGAAGTGTGAAGACCCTAAATGTGAGTGACACCATTTCATGGGCTGGGCTCTGAATCAATGAAAAGGAGGGAGTTGAACACTAGCAAGTATGTGTCTATCCGCTTCTTTACTATAGATACAATGGAAGTGACTGCCGAAACACCTGTTGCTTTTACTCCCTGCCATGACAGCTAGTTACCTTGAACGGTACATTAAAATCAACACTTACCCCTGAAGTTGCCTTCATAGGGTATGTTTATCATAGCAATGGGAAGACAGCCCAACAGCACTGTTAAGTGTTTGGCAGTATGGGGGCTTGGAATACAGCTGTAAACACATTCTCTCCTTCCACCATCTGTGTCTACCGGAATAAAACCTCTATAGGAGAGAGACTTTGCAGATTTTGCTCATTATGCTTCCTGCCCATTGCTGCCTCAGTACTGTCACTCTTCCCATTTTCTAGACAGAGAAACTGAGGTTCATCAAGGAAGAATAGGTGACTTGCCTGGGATCAATCAGCCACCCATAGCAGAAGATCAGTTCGGTCTGACTCCAGAGCCCTACACCTGCATCAGCTGGCATCTGAGGCAGTCCGGTGGACGGAAGGGCTTACTGGAGACCACAGAGCAAGAGAAGGAAGGTTCCAGGCCAAGGGAGCAACAGCTGGCCCCTGTCTCCCTGCCTGAGCATAGGCTGGCTTTCTGAGCCATGGAAGCTCTTGAATTTGTTCAGAGGCTCCAACCATGTAGCCTCTGGGTCTTTGTCCCACCACTCTTCTTGGCTGGAAAGCCTGTCTCCCTAGATAGACCAGACCAAGCATATGCCTGGATTTAGTGGAGATTCTTATTGTAGTCTCCTTATGCTCTAACCCCACCCTGGTGCAGCATCTCTGGTCTCTCATGAGTTCTTTCTTCATCCTGACCCCCACCACCTAGATGCCCACTTGATTATTTTTATTAAATATAATGTTTTGTCGAGCAAGTTCTAGAACAAACCACACATATATTATTTTAGACTTCCATACATGCATTCATTGTTTTTTGAGTCTCTCTCTATATATATACCTTCTCTCAATTCCTCCCAGACCCACCCTCACCCATTCCAAACTCTGTCCCCCCTGACTATAACCCACTGAGCCCCACACTGGTATTTTTAAAGTGTATCCTGAATACATATGTGTCCTTATCAATTACTTATGGTGCTGATTTGTCTGTGTGGGTCAAACTGCATATGGAGTTTTCCATAGACCAGCTTCTTGGAGAATTTCTTTTCTTTTTTTTTTGTTTCCTTGCCTGTGTTCTGTGTGTGGAGTCCCACACATGTCCATTGCTGCTAGACACATGTGGTGAACATTCATCATGAGGCCTCCATCCTTAGTGGAGATTCTGGCTTCTTCCAGCTTTTCTCTGGCAAAGGGAAGTGAACTTCTGGTACACGACTCTTGGATTTCTGCATGTGTGTATGTGTGTGCACATGAATGTATACTTATGTGTATATGTGTATATATGTGCTTATGCACATGTTTGTACACGTATATGTGTGATTCTGGGGTGTTCACACCAAGACAGCATAGCTGGGGACACAAAGGGCCCACACACAGAGCCTCAGGACCATGCACTCTACCATGTAATACCTGCCACAGTCCGTATGTCCCTCAGCAAAATGCAGGGTCCATGTCACCTCTGGCTCTTAGAATTAGTCGACTTCCTTGTGAGAGAAAAATGGGTGCCAGGCATGTTGTTGTTCACCTCCAGCTTTCTCCCTCTGCAGATGGTGCACTGCTAAGGCAGCGCATGCACGACAGTACAGCAGGCTAGGCTAGAGCCTGGCACATTGTGAGCAATAATGAGCATGAGTGAATGAATTAATAAATAAAGAGGCTACAGATTCCAGACCCCATGGTTGTTGTGGTGGTTAATCTTTTTTTTTTTCATTTTAAAACCTTTATAACTTTCTTTTTTAAATGTTTGTTTTTCTTTTTTAATTATTATTATGAATAAAGAAGTCACATTTTCTATCCTTGTATATCCTTATTCAAGGTCCCTTCCCCCTCCCACCACATCAGGTCATTCTCTGTTCTCCACATCTCCCCAACCCCCCCATGGGCAGGCGGTCCCAAGGTCCCAAGGTCCCAATATTGCTTAATTCAGCCTCCATCCTGGCAGATCCAGTTTTCTCCCCACAACATCAAGACTGAGTCAGGTATTCCTCTAGGGGGAGTGTGGTGGTTAATCTTTACCATTAGCTTGATTGCCACTTGGATTTTCCTGTCTTTGTTCTTAGTGCTGGGATTTCAAGTGTGCCATTATGCTCAACTCTTTATTTTAATTTTGTATGCATGGGTGTTTTGTCTGTCTGTATGTCTGTACCACATATATACCTGGTACTCTCTGAGGCTAGAGGAGGCAGCAGGTACCCCGGGAGTGGAGTTGCAGGTGGTTTGTGGGTGCTAGAAATCAAATCCAGGTCTTTTGATAGAGCAGCCAGTGCTCTTTTGCTTTGTTTTGTTTTTCAAGGCAGGGTTTCTCTGTGTAACAGCTCTGGCTGTCCTGGAACTCACTTTGTACACCAGGCTGGCCTCGAACTCACAGAGATTCAACTGCCTCTGTCTCCTGAGTGATGAGACTAAAGGTGTGTGCTACCATAGCAGGTGCTCTTAACTAATGAAGCTAATTTCCAGACCCACATCTAGCCTTTTTTTTTTTTTTTAAATGTGCACTGGTGTTTTATCATGAGTGTCAGGTCCCCTGGAACTGGAATTACAGACAGTTGTGAGCTGCCATGAGGGTGTTCATGTGGAATTGAACCGAGGTCCTCTGAAAGAGCAGCCAGCGCCATCTGACTAAGTCATTTTTCCAGCCTCACATCTAGCCTTTTAATGTGAGTTTGTGGGATCACATTCAGCTTCTCATCATCTCTCCAACCTGGATCCTGAAGTTCTTAGCTGTAGAAATTCAAATAAACAATGACGATAATCAGCAAAGGCCAGAAGGCTAGAGAATTAATAACAACAATCATTTTAGCTGCATATTTCAGTCCTCTCTTCTGGCATATGTGACTGGGAGGTCATAGCTATCACAGAGTACAGCAGCATCAGGGAGCAGCATGCCCATGTGAGCTGCCTGGAAGTTTTGTAACTACACAACCTGGCCACTGACCAGGCAGGCCCAAGTGCACAGATGAAAAACAGTGTTGATGCTGCAGGCCTGTGGTTTCAAGGTGTTTTCTTGTACAGTGCTCATCAATAAAGCAGGCCATGTTGCCGTCTCTCTGCTCTATTTTATGTGACTGCCACTCCCTAGTTTGCTTCATGGACCAGAATGATTGCTGAATCCATGCTGTCTGCATTCCAACTATGGTGTGTGAAGGGGCAGGGCAGGGGTAGCAAAGGGCAGAAGGTGGAGGACACCCTACCCTTTGGTGACACTTGTCTTGGAATTCAGCCCCACTTCTGCTCACATGCAGCCTCAACTTACGATTTGACTGAACTTGGATGAAATTAGTCTTTATTGTTGGAGACCACATATGCAATTGAGTACTGGGTTGCTATTAGTAAAAAGGAAAGCAGGAATAAGTTATGGGAAACAAGGATGCAGCCAACCCGAAGAGATACCCACTCCTGAAAGGGCATAACTTCACCAAGTCAAGTTCACACAGGCAATTGGAGGTCAGATGCTCACAATTTGACACATACCACTGTGTGAGCCTAGAAACCTGCATCTCGTCTTTCCCATCCACCATCTATGGTGGAGCCGCTGCCAAGATGCAGATTTTTATGAAGACCCTTATGGGGAAAACCAATATGCTTGAGGTTGAACCCTCAGACACTATACTATAGAAAATTTAAAGGCCAAGATCCAGGATAAGGAAGAAATTCCTCCTGATCAACAGAGGCTAATCTTTGCAGGTAAGCAGCTGGAAGATGGCTGTATTTTGCCTGACTACAACATTCAAAAGGAGTCCACCCTTCATCTTGTGTTGAGACTTCGTGGTGGTGCTAAGAAAAGGAAGAAGTCTTACACCCTTCCCAAGAAGAGTAAGCACAAGAGAAAGAGGTGATATTGGCTGAACTGAAGTGCTACTATAAGGTGGATAGAAATGGCAAAATTAGTCATCTTCGTCGAGAGTGTCTTTCTGATGAATGCGGTGCTTTTCATGGCTAGCCACTTTGACAGACATTACTGTGGCAAGTGGTGTCTGACTTACTGTTTCAACAAACCAGAAGACAAGTAGCTGTGTATGAATAAATAAAAAGACAGAGACTGAAAATAAAGAACCCTGCATCTCAGATGCTCACAAGTCACTCACATGTACCACTGTATGAGCTTAGAAACCCACATCTCAGTTTTCCACCTGTAGAATAGGGACCTCAGTAAAGCCACCTCAAGGTCATGAGGGTTATTTGAGTTTAGGAATACTCTGTTTGCAACATCCAGACATCCAGCAACTCCTTATGCATTATTTAGTCCTCACCAGGGGATTTCTTAAAGTCACATAGCCAGTGGACAAATAAAGAATCTGGACAGAGGGCCATCTTCTTCTCTTGCTTTGTATGTTGAAATAACATAAATACTTGATATTGGAATAACATATATATTTGATTCAGTTTAAAATAGTCAAAGCTGGTCTTGAATGTTCTGAATTCACCAGGTGACCTTGAACTTCTGACCTCCTGCATCTATCATCCAAGAGCCAAGATTATAGACATGTACCACTGCACCTATTTGCATATAGTTCTGGGGATCATGCATTCCAGGCAAGCATTCTACCAACTAAGCCATATCCTCAGCTCTTAAATAATCTTATGAAGAGCTTGCTGCATGCCAGGCACTCTGCTTAGCAATAATGTGTTCCTCCTTCATCCCTCAGAGTGGCCTTGAGAGCTGAATGAAGATGCCATCTTGAAAATGAATAGACTAGAGAACCAGGAGGCTGGGTAACTTGCTAGGACTATGTATCTAAGAATGACTGGAATTGTCAGTATGTTGCTCACAGAGGGGACAGGCAATTGGAGGTCAGATGCTCACAAAGCTCTGCCCAAGGAGAGTAGGACTGACCATCATTGGTAATTGTTTGATTTTGTCCTGTAGAAGATGCAGATTTGGGGACAGAAAGAACTTCACAGGAATGGAGACAAGGCTGATACCACCATGGGAAATGGGCTGTCCAGGAGAAGCAAGCATCTGGGTTAGCCCATCTAGATGCTTAGCTGCCTGAAGCTGGCTTTGATACCAGTTACAAATGAGGCGGAGGCACCAAGATAATATGAGGAGAGGTCAAGAAGACAGCAAAGGCTGGAGTGTGGCTCAGTGATAGAGCATTGGTCTAGCTTCTGTCCTGCTTGGGCAGGAGGATTTTATAGAGGGTTACCCATTCAATGTCCCCTAAAGGTTCCTATATAAATATATAAAGACTTTTTTTTTTGCCAACCAATGGCCTTTGGGGAAATGGTTGGTTCATGAGGACTCTGACCCCACTGACAGATCTGTACTCTCATGGCATTGTTGGGAGGATGTGGAAACTTACAGGTGGAGCCAAACTGGAGGAAGTTAGTAACTTCAAGCATACCTAAAAGGATGTCCCATGACCCTGTCCTTTTCTGGGTTTTCTCAGCTTCTTGACCGCCATGAAATGAGTGATTCTAACTGGCTACAATGTTTCACCCTCATCTTAGGCAGAGAGGGGGGGAGGGAGGGAGGGAGAGAGAGAGGGAGATCCAGTGGGCATAGACAGAACTCTGCCTGTCAAGATCTGGGCTCTGCCCTCTATAAGACATCATGGAAGAGAGGCAGCAGAAAGAACATCAAGGGCCAGAGGAAGGTGTGGAATGTCGTGGAATGATGTCTCCAAGCCTGACGTAGCCATTACACTCTTGAATCCAGAGCAGATGTGATCACCTGCACACACGTACAAGATTGGGCCAACCAACAGTCCATCATGGAGCAGGGAGGGGCTCATGAAGCCCCACATCTCCTGACAGCTAACAGTTGGTGGGGAAGGGAGAAATGTTTTCCTCAGTGGTGTAGCCATTCATAAGCTATTGTGCTTGGGTAGATAGTCTCTTACATATGTTTCTGAAAGTAACCCTGGTGAAACCACTGCATGCACATGCACACACACACACACACACACACACACACACACACACATACACACACACACTTCTATGACAAAACTTTTGTGACTACTCACCCCAGATAGGGAGCCCATTACAGACCAAAGTATGGATACCACCAAAGTCCAGCTTGAACCAATGTGTTTTATAGGGGTTACTTACAGAAGTATGGGTGAGGGGATGCTTATAGGATCAGAAATGTTTCAGAGACAGTGTCACCAGAGCCCACCCCAGCCTGGGTAACAGCTCAACAGGTTGAAGAAGAGACTGTCCTTGTATGTAGTTCAGGCGGTCTAAGCCTCTGCAGACAGCTCAGTTGATCTCTGCCACTTCAGGCAGCTGGTTTGGGCTCAGAGTCTTCTATGGAGAAGGACTTTCAGCTTTTACTGATAACTCTGGCATGGAGGGGCCTAGTGAATTGGTCCATCTCAGGGACTTCCTAAAGCTGTTTTGAGTTGTTTACTTTTCTGTTTAAGGAGATTCCCTGCAAGATGGAACCTCTGTTCAGAGGAAGAACTAACTGGGAAGAGAAAGGGTGTCAGCAGGAATGGGACAAGAGAAATGACCTGGGGCAATTATAATAAAGTGATATGATAATCATATGTGAAAATATCATAATAAAAACTGCTATTATGTATAGTTACTATATACTAATAACTTTTTTTAAAGACCTAGAGTCTGAGGGCCTGGAAAGATGGCTCAGCAGTTAAGAACACAAGGACCCACATGCAGCTCACAACTGTCTGTAAACTTGCTTCAGGCGATCCAACACCCTCACACAGATATACATGCAGACAATACACCAATATACATAAAATAAAAATAAATTTTTTTTTAAAGAACAACTCGGGTCTAAGCCAGAAATAGTGGCTCAGCACATGTGAGGCTGAGGCAGAAAGTTCACAAGTATGAAGCTAACTGGGCTACATAGTACAACTCTGTCTCATGAGAGGAAACAAAATGAAATATCCCAGCTCTTTGTCCCTGCTCAATGAGTCTGGATGGGCAAAGAGGTGGCTTCAGTCACATGGTGGAGCTGACCTTCTGTGACCTTAGACACTGGGCTGCAGGTTGGCACTTTCTGTCTTGTTCTCTGGGTCCCTCTTGCTTTTAGGGCTCAGAGTTGCAGCTGGAAGAATTTTGGTGTCCTGAGGCCTCCATGCCGTGGCTTCAGGAGACTGGATAATGTACTTCTGATCGGTCTGTTCTCTCTGTTGGCTAGTCCAGGGAGCAGGTCTGTAAATGAATTCTCATAGGAGTCCAGTGCCATCAACTGTAGCATTGTCCTGATATGTGACAGATTCCCAGATGAAACTATAGATGCCACAGAATGGTGTCCCTGACTTACAATGGCAGCTTGCAATGAACAAACCAGCTGGTGACACTGGTTCTACCACGGCTCCAGATTCCCCAAGCCTGTCAGTACTTGGACTTCACTATGCTCTGTGATTCTTGGCTACTCTGTTGCTTCAAATGCATGTTTCCAAAGTCATGGTGCTGGGCTTTTGAGTTCAGCACTTGCTCCCAGGAGCCCCCAGTCACATTTTTAAAATATTTTTTATTTTTATTTTATGTGAATTGGTGTTTTGCCCACATGTATAACTGTATAAGGGTGTCAGATCCTGGAATTACAGACAGTTGTTAGCTGCCATGTGGATGCTAGGGATCGAACTCAGGTCCTCTGAAAGAACAGTCAGTGCTCTTAACCACTGAGCCATCTCTCCAGCCCCCACATTTTTATCAATAGTCAATTCCTTAGTGTTGGGGGTCTCTGCTGAGGGACCCCCTTTAGCAACATGTCATTGAGTTCGCTGTGACATTGTGCTTCACACTTGAACAAAACTGATTTACCATACATATCTTTTTGTGGTGAGGGACATTAGACAGGATGCCATGCTACACAGGAGATCATTTTAAACAGTGAAGTCACCAACCCAAAGCACAACAGTTTGGGAAACATGGTCTGAAATAGATAGACACTGTGATAGGCTGAAAGCTGAGTGGAGGCAGGAGTGGATGTATCTGGCCTTAGCTGGGAACTTGTGCTCAGGTGACTCACATTATCACCTCCCCTTTTCTATCCTCCCGATTCACAGTCCTGTTAGTTCAGACAAAATTCACTTGCACAGAACCTGTAGGGACTGACTGGACTGTAATATGTTTAGAACTCAGAATCCTGATTGGTCAGTGGCAAAGGGGGGCACAAGGCAAGTAAGGGAGCTTGTGCCATTTATGAAATGTGGGTGCTGGGCTCTCTCTCTAGGCTTGAGGAAGTAAGACAGGGCATCAGTAACAATGGCTGTTACGTGTCAAGTCCAGAGTGTGTATGCACAGCATCCTTCCCGGCTCCTATCTACCAAAGGCACACGCTCTCTCATGAGGCCAGTTTTAGAGAGACAGCTCCATCTGCAAAGCTAGGATTAAGATCTTTCCAACCAGACAAGCCCAGCTGGATCTCCAACTCTTGCATAGTGCAAACCCATGCTGGCCCACCCGACTGCCTCTCCTATTTCCTACACTTGCCTTGGACCCATTCTCAGAGGACAGTTGGCTGCTAGTCTGGCACACTGTACTTCCAATAAGTAGATTTGCTGTGATCACAAACAGACATCCGGGGCCTTTAACTTTTATTTATTTGTTTCTTTGTTTATTGGGGGATTGGGGCATGCATACCACCAAGCCTGTGTGGAGGCCAGAAGAAAACTTGCATCCAGTTCTCTCCTTTACCATATATGTTCCAAGGATCAAACTCAGGTTGTCAGGTTCCATGGCAGTTTTCCTAATCCTCTGAGACACCTCACCAACCTTTGAAACAGCTTTGCCAAATGCTTGGGGAAAGTTGAGCCTTGGGAAAGACCGGTGTCAATTCAGGGTGGGGGCAGGGAGGATCTTGAATCCATCTCCGAGGTCACCTCCCACACAGGGTTAAAACAGCCTAGCGTCCTTCCGGCTGAGCGGAAGTGAGGTTCTGAGAGGCGAGTGGGCTCTAGGGGGATGTTTTTCTTCTCCATTTGTCCGCTTGTGGCGGCCCATAAAATCTACCGGAATTCCATGCTGGACTGAGGAATTCCCACTGAAGGGGCTGTGGAGAGCCCAGGCTGGGGGCGGGGTAGAGCTGACAGGGAATGTAACAGAGTATCTTTGAGGTTCCCATTCCTGACCAATGATCTCTTCCACAGACCACCTAGGATTCCTGAGGAAACCCCAGCAGAGGGAATAAGAAAGAAGTGACCCCGCTCCTTACCTGATCTAAAGTGAGCTGCAGCAGGAAGGAGTTACCAGTCAATGGCTTGCGCCTCAGGTCTCATTTCTAAACCGTGGGACTCTGTCCCCTGTCCTCTGTGCAGAGCCAACAGCAATATTCTTTTTGTATAGCAAGCATCTTGCAGGCAATTCCCGCCTGGAAAGACAATGTAAATGTCACCACTGCCCCATGTCACCCACTGTAAAGAGCAATGCAGAATCCCAACCCAGACAGCAGGTGCCAGGGTCTCCTACCTTGCTACCCTTACATCTGTGGTTTCTTAGTGTTTGGAGTCCTAGTCTCTGTACCCAAGGACTTTTTCTCTCAATATGTAGTTTCTCCTCCGAGAAGCCTGCCTTGACTCTCCAGGTGGGCTGCCTATACACCTGAGAGGTGACTATAGTTTGGCCACTGGACTCCTGTGAGCAGAAACAGTTTTATGTCCGTTCTATACCTCTGGCGCCATCCCACACAGCCACCTTCAATTTGTCTCAAAGATGCAAAATGTTTGTAGTACTTTTAGAAGGTGGTCTCCTTAGAGAAGCGGGGTCCTGAGTGTCCACTCTACTTGAGGCTGGGTGGACCTTGTTGCCTGTGACCAATACAAGAGTGCAGAGGTGACTATATGACATTTGAGATGCTTCCCCGGGTGTCTAATTCTCGGAGTACAGAACTGTAGAAAGGCCAAGCGTTCTGAGGGCCACGGCATGGCTGTATGGAAGTGTCCCTTAATAGGTTTTCTGTACCCTGATAATAGGTTTCTCTGCCAACACAGTAACCCAGATCAAGATGAACTGAGAAAGTGAAAGACCAGATTTATTTCGGGCAAGGCACTTGGGGGGAGTCCTCCAGACCCCAGAGATGGAGGCAGGAGAAGGAGCAGGGGAAATCACATACCTGAACTGAAATACCCTGTAGGCGAAGGGTGATGATGATGTGACCTCCATAAGCTGGGTTTGTGCCTATTATAATGCTTGAGGCAGAGACTTTAGGGGAGCCTCTGTAGCCACCAAGAATGCAGAACTGGGCTTTTGGTGGCTTTCCTTTGTTGGAGATTCTCTGAAAGGACAGGGTTTGGAGAGGCAGGGACAGGGCTTTTGCAAGGCTGAGCTGGAGATTCCAGCTGAACACCCTGTCATTAATCTGGTTTGGTTTTGTTTTTTAAAAACTTTTTTATATTTATTATTATTTTTTATTTATTTGCCTTGGTGTTTGCCTGGAACTGGGAACTGGAACTACAGACAGTTGTGAGCTGCCATGTAGGTGCTGGGAATCGAACCCTGGTCCTCTGGAAGAGCAGTCAGCGCTCCCAACTGCTGAGCCGTCTCTCTAGGTTTGCTAAATCATCTGGTTCTAAGGCCCCTGAGAATAGTAACTGTCACCTGTAGATTCTTACTCAGCCTTTAAGGTCCATGATCACTACAGCTCCATTCCTCCTATGCCCATCCTAAACACATAAGCTGAAGAAATTGACGTCATATCGAGATGCTGATGTTGAGGTAGCTTTTTATGTAATCATTGCTACCATAGGAACCTGCTCTCTGCATACCTGTGAGGATTCCAGTTGGCTCATGGTCCCGTTGCACTCCATCACTGTGCAGTGTGTTTCTGACATGGAGGCCACAGAGGTCCTCTGAATGCTGAGATCAGGCCACGCCCCTCACGAAACCCTCCTTGGGTTTCCGGCTCACTGGAGTAATAACCAGATCTTGACCATGTACGGCTCCCGGCCCTGTGCAACGGTCCTCTATCCTCTCTCATTGTGTCTCTCTCCTGTGTTCTACGATCTCTGCTCGCCAGTGTCTGCCAACCACACTGGTTTCTTTGCTGCACCTCAAACACCAGGCGCTCTGCTCAAGGCCCATGCACTTGTTGTGGGCAGTGCTCCATGGCATGAAAGTTCTTCCTGGATAAAACCCTCGTCTTTCAAGTATCTACGTTACCTTCTGTTTGTTGTATTTAACCCCCGTGGCCCTTGACTGCCTAAGACATGACACTCTTCACTTACATATCTATTTGTTCTTCTCTCGGCTCTGCATCATCTCTTCCATCCCAGAAAGCCAGCTGTACGTGGTGAGAATCTTCACCCGTTCTTGTCTCCCCTGAGTAAAAGATGAACTGCAGGGTCCCAAGGGATGCTGGTGTCTTTTCTGCTATCTGTGTGGGGAGACGGATGGAGCTTTGAAAAAGGCATGATGGAGAGGCTGAGTTTGCTGTAGTCAGGCTGGAAGGACCCTCCATGGAAGGGGCATATTTGAGGGCTCTGGGGATGGGAGAGGCCGGGAAGCCTTTAAACTGCACACCCAGGCATCTCCCATGCTGCCCTCCTTCCTGTCCTGACTCCAGCCTTGCCCATAAACAGGATCTCCAGGCAACTACCCAAGAGCCCTTTCCAATGTCCCAAAGGGCTTAGACCAGCTCCTTCCTGTGTTATAAATTAGTTTTCTTATAACTGCCGCATCTGGGAGTTGCTGAGGGAGTGAGGCAGACTGATCTGCGGGAAGAGCTATACCTGGCCTGGAGCAGAGTGTCAGCCATGTCTCTGTTGCTTCTCAGATGAGAAGGTAGGATGAAGAGCCTAAAACACTGAAATATTTGTAAACAGAGAGGCTCCAGGGACCTGTGAGTGGGCAGAGGCACAGGGCACAAAGCTCAGCTAGGGATCTTCACACAGGCCACCAACAATGAGGACTGTTGAAGGCTAGGAGCCACAGAGTGAATTCTTGGTGCCCAGAGAGCAAATAATAGGTGCCCGTTAATTAACAGTAGGCCCCACAGTGGTGAGTTGAATCGGATGTTTATGAAAGACCTCTGGGAGAGGGGGGCTGGGAAATTTAGTTTATATGCTCTCAAGGGAACAAGGACATTTGTATATATTTCAGTATAGCCATAGAAACTTACTTCCATGCCTGCAGCAAGCCCATACCCAGGCATGAGTGAAGTGCAGTGTTGGAACAACCATATACATTCATTGATAAACTGCACACACATGTGCACCCATGCCCATGTGAACATGATGAGCACACATACAAGCTATAAACATAGAAAGCAACAGTACACAAAGCAGAATATTGTATGCCACCAAAATATGCCTAAGAACTCATACAGCTCCCTGCATAGCATGTCTACAAAGGCCCAGAAAATAGAGAGGGAGCTGGGTTAGGGAGAAATGCGGTGGCACTGGAGAGATGGCTCAGTGACTAAGGGCACTTGCTGCTTTTGCAGAGGACCGGGGTTCAGTTCCCAGAACCCACACAATAGCTCACAGACATCCCTAACTACTGTTCCAGAGAATCTGACAGTCTTCTGAACTCTGTGGGCACTAGGCATGCACATGAAACACATATGTACATACATACAGTCAAAATACTAATACACATAAATAAAATCCTTAAACTATAATAAGAAGCAATACAGTCTGCTTTCTTTATGCGTGGAAGCAATACAGTCTGCTTTCTTTATGCGTGGATCCAACTTACTGCGAAGAGGAAATATTCCACACACACACACAAAGTTTACTTCTGTCCTTAGCATGTTCAAACCTGCTTCCTTGTTGTCCCCTAAACAATGCTGTATGACAATTGTTTTTTTTTTTTTTTAACTTTATTTATTTATTTATTTGCCTTGGTGTTTGCCTGGAACTGGAACTACAGACAGTTGTTAGCTGCCATGTGGGTGCTGGGAATCGAACCCGGGTCCTCTGGAAGAGCAGACGGTGCTCTTAACCGCTGAGCCATCTCTCCAGCCCCATGACAATTGTTTACATAGCTCTGTGACAGTAGACACTAAGAGTCACATGGGGTGATCTGAAGCACATGGGAAGGGCTGGATGTTGCCAGGTAGAGCACCTAACTGTCCAGCAGGTGGCAGGTGGGAGGCCTTGGGTACTTTCTCCAGTAGATGGGAGGATGTACCAGGTTCTATGCAAACATCAAGTCACATGATATCAGACTTAAACACCTTTGGAATTTGTTTCACTTGAGAATTGGATTGGTTACTTTTCTGTTTCTGTGATAAAACACCATGACAAAGGTGACTTACAGAAGAAAGGTGTATTTGGGTCTATGGTTCCAGAGTCCATGATATACAGCAGAGGTGGCCGGAGAAGCCACGGAGAGTTTCCATCTCTAACCACAAGCAGGAAGCAGAGAGCACATGGGGAATGGCAGGATTATGTTAAAACCTCAAAGCCCACATCCGTGACACACTTCTTCCAGCAAGATTCCTCCTAATCCTTCCCAAACAGCCACCAGCTAATGACTAAGTATTCAAATGCCTGAAACTTACCAGGGAACTTCTCCTATAAGCAATCCCAAAGAATCTGAAGTTATCCTACAGAAACCCTAGAGCAAGTCAGTGTAAGGACGGAGAAATGCAGGATTCAACAGTGATTACCTGTCAGAAACTGTTTCTTTTTAAAAACTCAAGTATCTACATTTAATTTTTTTCTCTTTGTTTTGTTTTTCATTTTCAAGACAGGGTCTCTCTGTGTAGCTTTAGAACCTGTCTTGGAACTGACTTTGTAGACCTCGAACTCACAGAGATCTGCCTGCCTCTGCCTCCCAAATGCTGGGGTTAAAGGTATTTTTCTCTTTCTTTTAAAGATTTATTTTAGGATGTAGTGGTTCCTGCCATTAATCCTAGCACTTAGGAAGCAGAGGCAGGGGGAGCTCTGTGAATGAGGCCAGCCTGGTCTATATGGTGAGTTCCAGGATAGCCAGGGCTACACAGTGAGACACTGCTTTAAAGGAGGAGGAGGAGGAGGAGGAAAGAAAAAAGAAAAGAAAAAGACTCCTTTTATGTGGTTGTTTTTTACTCTTTACTCTTGCTCTTTTGGGGGGCCCACTACCCAGCTCCCAAATAAATACTCACTGAGGCTTTTTCTTATAAATGTGCGGCTTGATTTGTTTCTAGCCAGCTTTTCTTAAATTATCCTATCTACATTTTTGCCTCTGGGCTTTTATCTTATCCTGTCTTTCCTTCCTACTCCATGGCTTGCTGTGTAACTGGGTGGCTGACCCTGGACTCCTCCTTCTCTGGTTCCTAGATCCTCCCAGATTTCCCCTCCCATTTATCCTCTCTGCCTGCCAGCCCCGCCTATCCCTTCTCCCGCCTTGCTATTGGTGGCCATTCAGCTCTTTATTAGACCATCAGGTGTTTTATTTTATTTTTATTTATTTATTTATTTATTTAAAAAAAAAAAAACATTTTTATTTATTTGCCTTGGTGTTTTGCCTGGAACTGGAACTACAGACAGTTGTTAGCTGCCATGTGGATGCTGGGAATTGAATTGAACCCGGGTCCTCTGGAAGAGCAGCCGGTGCTCTTAACCGCTGAGCCATCTCTCCAGCCCCTATCAGGTGTTTTAAACAGGCGAAGTAACACAGCTTCACAGAGTTAAACAAATGCAACATAAAAGAATGCAACACATCTTCGCATCATTAAACAAATGTCCCACAGCATCAACAAATGTAACACATCTTAATATTGTACAACAATTTTACTTTTAATTATGTGTATGTGTATGGGGGGCGTTGTGCATGTGAGTGCAGGAGTTAGCAGAGGCAAGAGAAACCTTAATTAAGACAAGGACCGTCAAGGAAGCAAGGGCCAGACCCATTCCAGAATCTCAGGCTTCCTCACCGCCACCGCCATTCCTACCCTGTGTCGAGGGTGCACAGGTGTCTTCCCGAAATGTCTAAGGGCATAGGAAAAAGTAGAAATTGATGGAAAAGGACAATGAAACCAGGTATGTGGTGAAGTGGAATGTGACCTGGAAAAGGAGCTGAACCCACCTCTGTACGGCTGAAGCAGAGTGAGTGGAGAGAGACCACACAGGAGAGAGGCGGCCATCGCTGGCCTCTCCAGGAACATCTCAGAGATGGTTTCAGTTCTTTCCTTCTGAGCTCTTGCCTGTTTCTAAAGTTCCGGTCATTTTATGAGACAATCTTTTTGACTCCACAGCCCAGTCTAGCCTTGAACTTGTAGCCAACGGTGGACCTCATTCTCTGGAGTCCTGGTGTTACAGGCATGAATTATTTTACCTTGCCATCTCCTGTCCTAACCCTTTGAATAGTGCCGCTGATACCCCAGAAACCCACTGGTCCTACCCTTAAGGCTTTGCTCTCTGCCAGGAACGTCCTTCACCTCATCATTTTAGGAGTTCTCACACATATATCGAAACACAGCCTCGAGCCTCCTACCTTCATGAAACCTTTTCCAAGCAGCCATCGCTTTGGATTTCCTTTCTGGTTGGCTCTGGAGGGTAGGGACTGGGTCTGACTCAGAGGTCCTCAACCTGTGAGTCGTGACCCCTAGGGTTTTAAGGATCCTTTCATAGGGTTGCAGATCAAATATCCTGCATATCAGATATTTACATTACAATTCACAACACTAGCTAAATCACAGCTATGAAGTAGCAGTGAAATGGTGCTTTGGTGGGTGAGGGGTGTGTGTGTCACCACAACATGAGGAGCTGTGTTAGGGGGCAGGCAGCATCAGGAAGGTCAAGAGTCACCGATTTAGCTTATGTCTTTGGTCCCCGTGTGAGTTCGGAGCCTGACATATGATAGGCTCTCTATCAGGACAAGGATTCCACTCATTTTGCTCAGCTTCTCAATGCAGGTAGCATTGTAAATTGAAGTTTTCATTAGCATACAAAAGAGAAGGCAGCCACAAACCAGAGAAACAATTCCATTCAAGTCCTGCTTAGCAAGCCAATGAATTGGAGTGGGGTGGGGCATGTGGAGGGTTACTGTCCCCACAGGTGACTGTAAAAGCTGCATCAAGGAAAGGCCCACAGTGGTGATAACCACCAAAGGCTGCCTTGTTGGAGTCCTGCCTTCCGGGAGCCTTCCCCTCTGCCTCTGTTTCAGCTGCTGCTGAGGCGACAGGAGAATGTGTGGTCAGGTAAGTTTTTTTTTTTTTTTTTTTTTTTTTCAAACTAACAACATGTATTTTTTTTAAACTTTATTTATTTATTTATTTGCCTTGGTGTTTGCCTGGAACTGGAACTACAGACAGTTGTTAGCTGCCATGTGGGTGCTGGGAATCGAACCCGGGTCCTCTGGAAGAGCAGACGGTGCTCTTAACCGCTGAGCCATCTCTCCAGCCCCGGTCAGGTAAGTTTTGATGACTCCCTGATATGAGGGATTATAAATGAGCTCATCTGTGAGAGTCTAACTCTAGAAACCATGTTGCCAACAAGAATCAGCAGCAGCAGCACCACCATCACCATCATCATCACCATCACCACCACCATCATCACCACCACCACCACCATCACCATCAGCACCACCACCACCATCACCACCACCATCACCACCACCATCACCACCACCACCA